>JASAND010024916.1:0-38223 GCA_030248195.1 Trissonchulus latispiculum
ATGACGAGTCTATAATAGGAAGAGTGAGAAACTCAGCTCGGGTCTTTTCCAGATCATCCCCACCCCCATCACTCAACATTCGGTTCTTGTCTCGATTACCCCTCCACTACTCAAAGTCCGTAAAAGTTGACCAAATGAGCTAAAATTGGGTATGGGTATGTTTTCGACTACGCTGCGTTCAAATATCACCATTTTTCGATTTTCGCGAAATTAGATTTTTTCGATTTCTAAGGGGGACCAAGGGAAACCGAAAAATATTTTGTCTTCAGGGGTTTTTAGGGGCTCTGAACACGAATCTGAAATCTGTTTTTCGATTCAGCTTTTTGCTAGCTCAGGATAAGCTTACATATTAAGCTAAATATTTAGCTAATACTGAGCTAACGAAAGCTGATTCGAAAAACGGACTTCGGATCCGTGTTTTTGCGTAAACCATTGTATACAACTTTTCAGCAAAATCGAAGGCAAAATTTTTCGGTTTCTCCTTGGTCCCCTTAGCAATCGAAAAAAATCGAATTTCGCAAAATCGAAAAATTTTGCGATATTGGAATTCAGCGTAGCCGAAAACATACCCGTACCAAATTGTAGCTCATTTAGTCAAGTTTTAAGGGTTTTGAGTGGTGGGGGTAATTGAGACAACACCCCAAAATTCTTAAAACTTGACCAATTGAGCTGAAATTTGGTATAGGTATGTTTTCGATCACGCTGAGTTCAAATATCACTATTTTTCGATTTCGCGAGATTCGAGTTCTTTCGTTTCGCAAGGGGGGCCCAAGGGGAACCGAAGAATTTTTTGACGCCGATTTCGCTGAAAAGTTGCATACAAGGGTTTTCTGGGTCGCTGAATACGAATCTGAAGTCCATTTTTCGATGCAGCTTTTCGCTAGCTTGATACAAGCTAAAGTTGTAAGCTTATTTAGAAATCGAAAAACTCGAATTTTGCAAAATCGAAAATTTTTGCGATATTTGGACTCAGCGTAGTCTAAAACATACCCATACTAAATTTTAACTCATTTGGTCAAGTTTTAAGGATTTTGAGTGGTGGGGGGGTAATCGAGGCAAGACCCTAAAATTAAGGCCATTAAGGCCGAAGTCTCAGGGCAGGGGTGGTACCGGCTATCATTTTTAAGCATGTGTATGCGTTTGAACTAAAACGCATCTGATTGGCTAATCGCTTAATACCTCATGTTAAAATTGCGTGTATAAGCGTACCCCCTGTAAGATGTTATCAAGAGTACATAATAACTAGGGACAAGCGTCAAGCTCTTAGTTATTAGGCTTGGGACATCATTCGCACGATAACGGCTGACTCCCCCCCCTACAAATTAGACCCATAACTTCAAAGAAATTCGCACGTTATGCCTACGTTCTAAAGCTCGAAAACACAATTAGTCAGTTGGTTCAATGTGCGTCTGTTGCGAGCTTCAGCACACAAGCATAGCGTGCGAATTTCTTTGAAGTGATGGGTCTAATTTGTGGGGGGGGTCAGTCGTTATCGTGCAGATGATGTCCCAAGCCTAATAACTAAGAGCTTGACGCTTGTCACACTCTTAGTTATTATGTACTCTTGATGTTATTAACCGTGCGTTTATATGCGATTGAACTAAAACGAATTTGATTGCACGTAGCAGGTACGGTAGCTGTAGCAGAGTTGGAAGTGGGTCGCGGGTACCCGCGGGTCGTGGGTACCCAAGGGTCGACTTTCAAGTCAGTGGGTACCCGCGGGTCAGAGCGGGTCAATAATCACTTGTTCACACCAATTTTACGGTAAATTTTGGGCGAATTTTACTAGAATATTTACAATTTGCAATTAAATTTTCAATTTTTCGCTAGCTTTTGATTGTTTTGTATTTATTACATTATAACTGCTTTTATAATTACATTATTTCGATTCTGCCTGGAATCTCCAGTCAAGCGTAATTCAGTAATATCTTTAGGACACAGCCATTGGTTTATGTATATATTTTATCACGCCAAAATCTTGGTTCTGCATCGATTGACGAATGGAGTTCTGAAAAAATAATGTTGGTAACTTATCCTGCAAACCTAATCTTTCCGAAAAGGGTATGAAGAGGTGATTTCTGTAAATATTTTATAATGTCAGGCTCGGAATGTCAACGTAGTTCGACGAGTTATGATCATTACTATTTTGACTTGTAGGAATAAAGCGATCTGACTGAAGTAAACTGCTAAAATGTTAGCGAACTTATTCAAGTTTGAACACATCATTTTACATAAAAACTCCTGCGATAATCACCATGCAGGTGTAAGAAATAAACAGGAATGGACCGATATTTTATGAAACTGCTCAAGAAATATATATATTATCTTCAAAAAATTGCCTAAATACTGAATTCTACTGGCTGACCGAAATTCCAGCACGTCTAACATGTTTGTAGTAGCATGGCCATAGAATGCTCAGATCTAGCAAAAACGAAGACGAAAGCTAGTGCAGTTAACTTTGAACTCGCCAAATTTAATTTTGAAACTACTAGGTAATATATACTTCGCTATGCAGACGATGAAAGCGAAAATTTTGCTCGATCCATACTATACGGTACTTAAGGTGGTGGTTCCTTTTGGGCACATATTGTTGGTTGACGGCTGAAACCAAGATGAAATTTGATGAAACTTTCCAAAATAAGTTCATTTGGTGTTCTAACACCCTCCGCACAATCCCGCTTCAAAATTTCGAGATTTCCGTCCAGGACGGTTTTTGCCCATTTTTTACAGTTGAGCAGCAGCTGCTTAGTTATGACTATACTCATTTGAAAGATCTCGTTGAGCTCTACATTTTTGCTTTTGGAAGCAACTTTTTAGCTCTTCCTTAATTTGAGATATATATAGCCGATTTTCTTATTTTGGCGTTGAAAACTTGTCATTTTTGCAGAAATCAAATAATCCAAGATTTCTTGAGCTACACAAGCAGTAAAATTAAACTAAGGGTGTCGGTTTGAAGGTCTCGTCAAGGCCGATCATCTGAGGCATGATAATCTTCCAACTGCTATCCCGTGTGCTGCTATCATAAAAAATGTTGTTTTTGCAAAAACATGACCAAATTTTTCCAGCGATTCTGGAGCATTTACTATGCAAGCTAGAGGGTTGCCACTTACTAGACATGTTTTACACAAAAATACCCAGGGACCCTTTTTTAGTTGCCCCGATTGCTGCTTTGTAGCTAAAGTGGCCGCTTGCCAAAGTTGGGAAAAGTAGGCAAAATCCAGGTTGCGCAAACATTTTAGCTAATTTCTTCATATCGAAGAGTGATTTCATGATAATTAAAAAAGGGTCCCCAGCTATTTGATAGTGGAATCGAATGATGTAGCCGATGCCTCATGAAAAAATTTACTTTAGTCTGCAAAAAATCTGGAAAATTAAAGTATTATTTGATAGATGGGTGGGACTGCGCTTTCCGCGAAAATCCAGTGAAATAGTTTCACTTGCGGAAATCCCTACTCTACTTCGAAAATCCAGTGAAATAGTTTCGAGGGGAGTTTCATTGCATTCATTAGAAAGAGAAAATCTTAAGCTCCATTTTGATATAAAAATGGTGTCTTAACTCCAAGTAATGAATGAGTAATAAGGGTTCAATCAAAGTTGATGTCTCCAAAAGGAATCACCACCTTAAATACACGGAAATGTCCGAATTAAACAAGTGGGTCCAGTGGGTCGACAAAAACCCAGTGGGTCGTGGGTCGCGGGTCGCGGGTCGCGGGTCAAGGTCCGCGGGTCGCGGGTACCCGCGGGTCACGAAATTACGACCCACTTCCAACTCTGAGCTGTAGCAACCAATCACATTCATTTTAGTTCATTCGCATAAACATACGGCTAAAACCCGTAAGTGTTACCCCTCCGAGTTCTCGGAGGGGGTACGCTTAAACACATAATTTTGACATGAGGTAAGCGATTAGCCAATCAGTTGCGTTTTAGTGCAAGCGCATATAAACACGTGCTTAACAATGGTAACCGGTACCACTTCCGAGATTTTGGCCTTAATGTGCCGAGCATCTCGCAAGCATATTCTTATTAGGAAGGTTGAGTTTCCCACTCTTCGGCCCTATTTCTTTAAAGATTAAACGGATTAGATTTAAATTAATCCGCATTAAAGAAATAGCACTTCGGATTAAACGGATTAAAATTTAATCCAGCGAGTTAAACGAGTTAAACGGATTAAATTTAATCCGATTTCTTTAATGCACCTAGGATTAAAATTTTAATCTAATCAATGCTGTTTCTTTATTCACACTTCGGATTAAAAAATCAATGAGTTAATTTTAATCCGACCTGCTTAGTCGCTGTTTCTTTAAAGATTAATTTTAATCCGTTTAATCCACCGCCTGCATTTTTAACTAGTTTTTAACCCTCTTGGAGGTACGCGGACTAAACGGATTTAAAGTTGGCGGATTAAAATTCTTAATCGCTGTTTCTTTAATGGCGGATTAAATGGATTAAAATCAACTCGTTCAATCCGCGGATTAAAAACGGTCGGATTAAACGAGTTAATTTTAATCCATTTAATCCGTTTAATCCAGCATTAAAGAAATGGCAATTAAAATTTTAATCCGGCTGATTTTTAATCCGTTTAATCCGACCGTTTTAATCTTAAAGAAATAGGCCCTTCCTATTATAAGCTTTTGGTTACAACTATACTCATTCGAAACATCTCGTTATGCTCTACATACAGTTTTGATTTTGAAAGCTTCTTTCTAACTTTTCTCTATCGAAAGATATACACCGGATGGCAGCAATGAGGGTTAGCTCTGTTAAGTTTACCTCAAAGTTAACTCGGAGCCTATTTCTTGAAAGATTATAATGGTCGGATTAAACGGATTAAAATCAGCCGGATTAAAATTTTGATCGCTATTTCTTTAATGCGGGATTAAACGGATTAAATGGATTAAAATTACCTCGTTTAATCCTACCATTTTTAATCCGCGGATTAAATGATTTGATTTTAATCCAATAGTCAAATCAAATCATTTAATCCACGGATTGAATGATTTGATTTTAATCCAATAATCCGCCACTAAAGAAACAGCGATTAGAAATTTTAATCCGCCAACTTTGAATCCGTTTAATCCGCATTGCTGCACAAGGATTAAAAACTAGTTGAAAATGAAGGAGCCGGATTAAACGGATTAAAATTAATCTTTAAAGAAACAGCTAATAAGCAGGTCGGATTAAAATTTACTCTTCCATTTTTAATCCGAAGAGTGAATAAAGAAACAGGATTAGATTAAAATTTTAATCCTAGGTGCATTAAAGAAATAGGATTAAATTTATTCCGTTTAACTCGTTTAACTAGCTGGATTAAATTTTAATCCGTTTAATCGGAGGTGCTATTTCTTTATGCGGATTAATCTTAATCTAATCCGTTTAATCTTTAAAGAAATAGGGCCTCGGACTTAACCTGATAATTCTCAGTTAATCCGTTGCACCAAATCAATCAGGTTAAATTAACCTCGAAGTTAACTCCGAACTAAACTTGGTCTTTAGCGGCAGAAAATTAACACTGATTCCTATCAGGATTAACTGAGGACTGACTCTATAAGATTTCAGCTTTCGTTTTTCGGAAAAGTTCGTCACTGGCTGTTGAAACTATTGTTTATACATGTTTCATAGTTCTTACAAAAAGATTTTCGCACTTTAGTGTTGAATGTTGTTCCTCTCGAGATTCGATTCGATCCACTGTTTCATTCTTAGCGTTGAGCACAGAGTTAACGAGATTAAGAATTAGCTCGGAGCTATAACCTTAAGGTTAAATTAGTCGTCAACTAACCTTGATAGATGACGATTGGGTACATTGACTAAAGAAACAAATCTTATTGGTTAAAGGCAACCCTGAGCTGAAGCTGGCCCATGTCAAAATAAAAGTTAGAACCCCCAGAACCCCCATCAGAAAAAGGGAGGTTCTCAAGCTTTTTTCATGCGTTTGCATCCATGACTTTGATTTGTACGTGACTACGTTGCGGATCCTTTCCTTCAGCAGGTATTTCAGCAGTTCAGCAGACATGATATTATGTATGTCAGTCATCAAATTTATAGTATATAACCGGGGTGTTACCTGGGGGGGGTCCTCCTGGCTTTCCTCATAAATTTCGACTGAAATTTGTGTGTATGAAACATCCAATATCCACAATATGGGAATCAATCGAAAGCTGACACATGTCACGGTGAAATTCTCCCCCCCGGAAAAATTTTACCGGTGAAATTTTTCCCCCCGGAAAAATATCACCGCGCAAATTTTCCCGGGGGGAAAGATTTCACGGTTCAGCTGTAATTGAGGTTTTACAGCAATTTTCGACTTTCCAACTGATTTCATTTTTCAGAACATTGTCTTATCAATTGAATCGAATTTTTAGTTATTGTCCAACGTAATTAACAATGTTTTCATGAAGTTATTTCATAAGGGCAAGGCAGTTCCTAACAAATAATAAAATCCTCATAACCAAGATGAATATAGATTTGCCCTAACATAATTTTTAGCAAAGTTACAGTTATAGAAGAAGTGCTCAATGAGAAAGATTTAATGGCTGCACTTGGCTGTCATATACTGTACTATGCCTATGTGTATTTTGTCGTGCTCCCCATTATACTTATTTGCGGTTTAGATTTCCGAAATTCAAAAATTTAGGCGGATCAAAGAACGGAGAAATTGAGAAAAATTGATAAGACAGTATTCTGAAAAAAGAAATTAGTTGGAAGGTTGAAAATTGCTGTTAAAAATTTAATTACAGCTGAACGGTGAAATCTTTCCTCCAGGAAAAATTTTACCGGTGATATTTTTTCGGTGGGAAAAATTTCACCGGTAATATTTGTCCGGGGGGAAATTCCACCGGGGAAATTTTTCCGGGGGGAACAATTTCTCGGGGGAAAAATTTCACCGTGACACCGACAAGAACAACAAGTTCGTCCTAGATCTAAGTACAGACAACGCACACACTTTTCGGTATACCCGTACTCCAGAACCCTGAGAACCTCCAGTAAACTCTTTGAAACTAAGCAGTAGAGGATCAAATCTTCTGAAAAAATTTCAGAACCCCAAGAACCCCATCAAAAATTTGAAACTAAATATATGTTAGTCACGGATCAAATCTCTTCGAAAAGTTAAGAACCTCCGAAGAACCCCGAGAGCCCCCACCAAAAAATGAAACTAAACATAGTTATAGATCAAATCTCTACAAAAAATTAAGAACCCCCAGAACCACAAGAACCGCCATGAAAATAGAAGCTTCAAGAAAAGCAAATGGTAGATCAGAACGCATCAAAAAAGTGACTTTTATCTTGACATGGGAGGGTTTGTTATTCTTGACAAGACCTAAAGTTAGTGCTTTACCCCTAAAAGCTATAGCTCAGCTGCACATGTAACACCGAGTTAGCTCGGTGTTAAGCTAACACCGAGCTAGTCCGATTTCGTGCAATCGGGCGATAGTCAATTTTCTTATTTTGGAGTCAAAAACTTTTCAATTTTGTAGAAATCAAATAATCCATTATTTTGGAGCTACACAAGCCTTAAAATTAGACTAAGGGATAGATTTCAACATCTCAGCAGAGGCCAACTATACGAGATGTGATCATTACTCAACAGATATTTCTGTGCCTGACAATTTCGGAAATTCAAAATTAGTTTCGTTGTATTCAATAAAAAGAGAAAATGTAGGTATGAGCTACACTTTGATATAAAGATGGCGATCTAATTGCAAATAATGAATTAGTAATAATGGCTCAAAATTGATGACTCTAAAAGGATTCACCACCTTAAGTTGCTCCTCATCGGAGATGAAACTGAGTCACTACAGTAATAGCCTGCTTTTTCATTGGCCGACCAGCGCAAGCAACCGAGCTCGAGCAGCTTCGTGCAAACTGGCTGCTCGAATGCTCGGAAAATGCCCGGTTATATTTGGGCGCTTACCCGGTATTTCTAAAATTTTTGGGTTAAGGTTAGAAAACTTAGCATATATCTGTCTAGGGCAGAGTTCCTTAATGTTTCTCAAAATTTCTTCAGTGAACTCATAATCAAATTTTAACATCAGATAAAATTTATTCTCCTGGAAGGATTAAGTCTGGAAAATTGTAGCAAGCAAGTCTGGTAGATTTCTTTTTGTGAACTAAGTGTTTACAAGTGTTTTTAGCAAAGTATTTTGCTAAAGTTAGAACATCATCTGGTATTGATTAGTGCCTAAAATAGGTACCTAGGCTTGATCTGATCTATTCTATTCCAACCAATCAACACGTTTAATGAGTTGCAACCTGATATAAAAATACAAATAAACAACAGATTATATGACATAATTATAACCAAAACGCACATTACAGTTGTTGGAAAGGGGTGGGGGGGCCAATTCACCGTCTACTAATCCCCTACCCATAACAAACTTCAAAAGTGAATCATTAGCTAGACGGTTTTTGAATACTTCTACACATTCAATGGACACCACAGATGTATCCAGAGAATTCCAAATAGGAACAACACGATTAACAAAAATATTTTCGAATTGTGGTTTCTGACCAACTTAACTTTGAACTTTGGTAGCTCCATAAGGGCAAAACCTATTAATACAATCCCTCCTTATTCTTTTAAAACAGGTCCACATTTCAGAAACTGTAAGCATATCAACTTTGAATATCGTATCCCAATCAATGTTGCTTAAAATGAACTCATTTCAACAAAATTAGCTTTCTGAAAATTATATACCTAAGGAAAGTTTGAATACTAGTGTGTTGTGCAGATGCAATTTCAAAAGGACCAAAAGCACCGAAAACCGAAAAATGGTCGCTTGCTAGCATTGGAGGTAAACATTTAATGTAATTTACTCGTCTTTGATGAAACCAGTCTAGAGTCTAAAACATTTCCTTTTTCATGAGTTGGTTCATGTACGCACTGGGTTAATCCCATTTCAATCATAGCTACATAAAACGCAGTTTCATTCAATAACAGGCAATACAATACATCTGGCATACTCCAGTTAACAAAAGGGTAGTTGAAGTCACCCAAAACAAAACAAACAGAACTGCTATCACAATGATGCTGCAACGCAACTTCTTGATTTAAAGCATCTGTTGATAATCTTTTATCCGCAGATGGAATTCTATACACCAATTCAATACGAAATGAATTTTAGTATCGACGAAAATGTCGCAAAAGATACTCTCAAAAAATTCAGAAGTGTCTGTCGATATTGTTTTATACTTATATTTTTAGCGATAAGTAACACCACAAAACAATCATACCCGTGAAGAATTCTCAGCTCGAATAAGATTGAGAGTGTAACATCGCTTTGGTTACAAGAAAGAGAATTTCAGTAATGCAAAGAATGTAATTTTTGTGACAGTCAATTAGGTAACGAAATCTGCAATTTTGTTACGAACCCTTCCATCATTAAGTAGCAAAAAAGGAAAGAGAGCTACATTCCCAGAGCATTGACTGGTTAGGACTGCGTAGGATTTGTTTCTAAATCGTCAGGATTGACTGGTTTTGGGCGCTCAATGATCTTACCCTTACGTATTATCAAATCTTTCTTCTCCCGATCTCTTCGGGAAAAGAGTTCATCACGTAACTGCTTATCTGATTTCTTTCCCTTGCTGTTAAATCCGGACGGGTGAATGGGCGAAATTTCTGCTTTTTGCAGTCATCGTCTGCGAGCAATAATTTGGTGGCCCCGGCAAGGAAAACATATCTGTCAGTGACATGTCTATCTTGAAAGCACACCTTCAGTATGCGTTTCACGGGGGTTTTTCCTTCGCGGAAGGTCGATACCAGCGACGATCGTGGAATTCCCAAAGTGACACAAAAACTTCCGATCTTATCGCTATCACATTTCTGTTGCTCCATTGGCAAAAAACCTACTTGCGAGTGTCACGGTGTGATTTTTCCCCCTTGCAAATTTCCCCCCCTGAAAAACAACACCGATGTGGATTTTCCTCCCGGAAAAATTACACCGGTGTGAATTTTCCAGGCCGGTAAATTGTTTTGCACCAATGCTTTTCAAAGAAATAATGCATTTCTCAGTAAAAATATAAACTTAAAATATTGGAGATTTTACGTCCGAGCTCAAATCTTTAAGTAGGACAAAGGTAATTTATTTTTAAGTTTGTTTAATAAGAAAATTGTTGAATTAAATAGGAATTAAAATTTTCAGTTTGAAAATTAAAACTTAAAAAGAATTTATTTAAATTTAATCTAAATTTTCCACGTTAATTTGAACTTTGTAAGCTTTCCTTGCAAATTTTCCGTAAGCAACGATTTCACCATGAGCTTTGGTTGAACTCTGAGACTCATTTCCATAATTTCAAATATGTTTTTAGTTTTTTATTTTTACTAGAAATATGTTATCAGAAACCTAATAAGATTAGAAGTTAGCACTGATTTAATTGAACTTAAAGCCTTTATTAGCCTTTATCGAATACGTTGATTGCTGCATACGATTATTTGCATATCTATGAAATAAACAAAAATAAATTTTCATTTGAGTACCTTTTCATGCTTAACGGTTTGGGCTCGGAGATAAAAGTTTCCATGCTTAATTTATGCAGATTTTTAATTCGATATTAAGTCTTAAATATTAGAAACTTAAGAAAGATTAGCGTTGATATTTATTAAAAATTTTTCTTAATTAAGATATATAAAATGTGAAAAAAGCAGTTGAATAAAACGATGATTTAATTAATCCTATAAAATTTCTGATTTTCTAAAGAAATTTTATTCATTATATATATTTCCATTTAATTTTGTATCTCAGAGAAACTATTATTACGAATAATTATTTTGGCGTATTACGCTAATCGTATTCTATCTTCAAAGTATAACTAGCTGCTTCGATTATGAGCCAAATTCAATTTATTAACAGAAATCTGCATTATTTCTTGCATTGGTGCAAAATTTCCCCCCGAAAAATTCACACCAGTGTAATTTTTCCGGGGGGAAGTCCACACCGGTGTAGTTTTTCCGGGGGGGGGGGGAATTTACATCGGTGGAAAAATTGCACCATGACAGCGTGTACTTGCGTTGTAAGTGCGAGGGTTTGTTTCCGACTACACTGAGTTCAAATATAGCAAAATATTTCGATTTCGCGAAATTCGGTTTTTTTCGATTTCTAAGACATGGACATGGATCTTGTTTTTGAGATCCAATCCTGAACGTAGGATCCTCGCCTAACCCTAATCCTGACATTGCAGCTCAACAACCAACATACAAGCCGATTTTGAAATAGATCCTGTTTTTAGACATCCAATCCTGATCATGGCACTGATACGAATGCTGATTCTGATCCCGGTCCTAGTTTTAGTTGACCTCCCATTTACGTACACCTGTGGCTACCCTTCGCTAAATATAACCGACTGAGTTCATGTAGTTATAATTGTGTGCACTTCAACATAGGTAGGTATTTCGGATTCGGCTCTGGTATAATTTTGAAACTGTAGAAATTTAGACTTTTAAAGTCTTTAAGGACCAAGGCAAGTCACGGTCAAATTTAGAAAAAGAGCAACCAAACTAGGTACTGCACTTTTGGTTGATGCGGTTTGCTGACTTGCTGTAAAGGACGAAATGCGCGGGAAAATTATTAAATTCACAATAGCTTGATTTCAGATCATGCAAGCAATCAATCTCAATGATGATATTATATATATAATATATATTGTATATATATATATATATATATATTTATATATATATTATATACGCATTGGATTCCATTTTCTATATGTTAGCCTGGTGATCATTTTTTGCTATAACA
This sequence comes from Trissonchulus latispiculum, assembly GCA_030248195.1. Lineage (NCBI taxonomy): Eukaryota > Metazoa > Nematoda > Enoplea > Enoplida > Ironidae > Trissonchulus > Trissonchulus latispiculum. Next base: position 11,733 of record JASAND010024916.1, read on the forward strand.
CATTAGTATGTTTTGCGTACAATTTGATTACCTGTTACTTCTGTTGCTCATCCTTTGTTCATGAATTAATGTTACTACTTCTACCAAGAGTACATAATGATAAGAGTGTGACAAGCGTCACACTCTATGCAATGAAGGCAAAAACTATGCGATGCGCGCTAACGGCTTACCCCCCCCCCCACAAATTGACCCCCTCTCACACAGCCCCTATATGGGTACATAGTTCCAAACGGGGGGCTTCTACTACTACTGCTCCTACTACATGTATTGTCAGCACAACACTAATGTATATGCATAAGTATATACAGTTTAGTTTAATAATTGTATTGTATCTGCAATAGCAATTTCATTGTGAAATGTTTTGATTCATCGTTTTTTTCTACGACACATTATGTCAAATGCAAATATAATTATCTATCTATCTATTCTAATTCTCTACAACTTAAATTGTTAGAATAACTTTTTTTTTGAAAATAAAGAAAAACTAGGCAATACGTTGAATTGGTCGTAATTACAATGGCTCTGTTTTGGACCCAATTTTTTCTCCAAGACCTGCCCAGTTTGAGCTCAATCTTGCAGAAACTTAATTGACTAGAATTATGTCTGTCGAATTTGCAGGATTTCGAGGACCTTCATACGGTATTTTCTTATGTTTAGGAGGGGAGCATATTTGATTACGGCTAATTTTGTTAAATTGTTAAGACTCCTGTAAATTGCAGTCAATCCCTTCTTCTCTGAGTGAGAGACCTCATTTAGCCGGAGGGCGAATTGTTGTTAAATTAGGACAGAAACCTGTTTTCTGCCTCAGGCCGGGGATGAGTGTAGTCTTATAGTAATTTTAGAGTAAAATTCACACAGTAACAAAATGAGTTGGAAAATTTTTGATGTACGTATGTAATTGACTATTGCTTTGTTCACTAAGGGAGGTCTCCAGTCGTGAGAATTCGCCCCAGTGGAGAGGGGGGAGGAAGTCACTCAAATCACCTGGCCTGTCCACCAGTCCTTGAGTGGTGCTTTCAGTCCAAGGCTAAAACTATGAAAATGAAAATGTGAAATTGAAATTGTCACTGCATTAAATCATCCCGTCTTTGTTGTTATTTATGATTTGTGACAGATCTAAAGTGTTTCATTGCCTAAAGTAGGTACACATTTTAATTTAATGAGTTTTTGTATACATCATAGTGATTGACAGCCGTTAACAAGGCTCTGTGATATCCTACAACGGATTAGCTATAAATAATCAGATCGGAAATCCTTTTATCCCAAGCTAGAGATTTGGGGGATTGTGCTAAACTCGTGTCACAAAACTAAGCGAATAAATTTGTTAAAACAGACTATTAATTTCTACTTTTGTAAAGCCATGTGTGCGAAAAAAATAAAGTTTAGTTCAACTCGTCTACAGTACACAAATTCGCTGCAAGAGTGGTCCTAACGAATATCCATACTTCATAACACCACCAAGAGCCAAAAACTCCAAATGTGACTCATTAGCTAGCCAAGCAAAGTTGTTAGTTACGTCAATAGGTACGATTAATTATCACAGTACAACCTGTACAGTACAATACAGTAGATGCTAACATAGTTTGGAACACCTTGTAATTTTATTTTCACTGATTTTTGAATGCTGCAAATTTCAGTCCTTCTAAGAACCACTGTCAGCAAGCATTGCAATGCAGCCAGACTTAAGCTTTAAGTAGGAACGGAAGTGTGAAAGTGCTAAATGCCAATTTAGCTTCAAGGATTCCCCAATTGTGTACAAGGTGAGATCAGTTACACCTTACAAGTTTACACTCCCCTAAAACCAGTGTACACAGGGCAGGCTGGATGGAAATCGAATTCCAATGTCAATATTTGACTTGGGACGAAGGGAGACACAATTCTTTTGTTACATGTTACTTCTCTTATTAACAAAATGTAGGGCTTTTGATCGTGGGTTCCTAAATTTCAAAGGCTTTTAGCTAGGGCAAATAAATGTGCACACCCGGCCCAGTTCTACCCCCTTTAACATTATTGGTTGGTCACACTTCCATTGTTTACTCTCCATGTACTGTGCAGTCTACCGTAACCCCCCAGTTCTCCCTAGACAGGACAGACCCTGTTTCAAACTTCATAAATTTTTAAAATCCCCCTTCTCTATTTAACTTCAGGGAGCGTTGAAATCGAAAACAGACTCGACACAGACACACGGCACGGTACCTTGAATAATTATGAACTACCGTAAGACAGTCCTACTTGGGCATAACATTGTTTATCAGCGCCGTTGGACATGTTTGTTACTCAAACGTTGAAACTGCCAACCATGCATAGGATTTAAATGCGATGATTTCTCGGAGAAACTTTTAGTGAGAGGTCAAAAATTTAAAAATTCAAATGTTCAAAAACTAGCCTCCAAATCTTCACCTGTTAAATAACGAGGTCTTCTTCAGTTGAGTTCAGTTTTTGTTAACCCCTTTATATATGTTAATTTTCAAATAAATTTATTGAACTTAATCTGACAGATAGTTAAAATGTTCTCCCGTAAAGGCAGTGGTGATTTTGCTGGCTGCTTCTTCTACTGTTTCCCTGCATAGGACTAAAGTCGTTAATGACTACAGTTATTTGATTAAAACCAATGATACTCAATTAAAGATGTGCGTCATTCCAACACCGGCGGTCCCAAAATCGAGCCTTAGGTGGGATTCAGATCAGGATCAAAGCTCCGATCGTTCTGCCAACTGAGCTACCAAGGCGCTCAGCTTACATCAAGCTAGAAGGAGTTCATATCCAACCTAGAGTGGCAATAAGCGTACAAGCCTAAAGTACAAGTTCAGTCTTTTATGCGAGGGTAGTAGAGTGATTAGAAGGGTGTAAAACATGTCAAAAATCTGTAGCAAAGACTTAATGTCTCCTCATTTTACTTCTGGGAAAACCACTTTTTCCTCCCACCCAAGCCCTAAATGGCGTGTTGTTTTCACAGTATCAGATACGACTCATAAAATTTAAGTACAACTTAGCTACACGTACAGTATTTAAACTCATGCTAAGCCCCTAATGCGTGACAAGGTCGTTAAGGATAAACCGGGACAGTTTTCTCACACATTTGAGGCCATATAAAACTGTAGTTTTATTGGACCTGTAAATCCGACCATGCATAATCTTACAGGCACACCTTTATGGAAGCAGAATGGGATATAAAATTGACAAATTGCTACAACAAAATTCAAACAGCACTGGCATATACGGTATATGTATATATACTGTGAGAATTTATAGGTAGGACTGCGTTCAACTAGTTTTTTGAAAAAATTATTTTCCGTGAGTTCGAAAGGAAACCCAAGCGCTGAGCTTCGTCTTGCATGTTGCATGCAACTCACACTGCAAGCAATTCCGGCCCACACAGTAATTTTTGTGGTAATAATTTGAAATTTAACTGCCAAGTTTGGAAACAAAATTGAGGAAGTGAAAATGAGACACAAAAATACTTTATTCTGCCGGCTGGTTGACTAAGAAAACAGCACAAGAAAATCATCCTTTTTTCATTACTTCTGTTCTAATTGTAGTCGATGGAGGTACCATAAATAGAAACTATGCCATAAAAATGTCATCATATTCAAAATCAGCTGATATTTTGATTTGACAACTAATCTGAACCAGGATCTGAATAAATGATAATATTCATATTCCAGATTAACCAAATTTCTCATTTTCCCGTACACGTACGTAGGATAAAAGTGATGTACACTAAGATTTCGACCTCCGAAATTAATTTTATCATTGTAGCTTTTATCCGCCTTTTGGCAACAAGCCAAAATTTGTTCCAAAATTTCATGTTCCGTTTTGCATTTTCACTTGAATAAACAATTAGGGACTGATCTTTCAAAAATAAACTTATAAGATTACAGGTCCAGCAACAAGTTTAGTACAAACCTGCCTACGGTCAGTTTTCCGTATAATCTTTGCCGCTACACCTGCAAATTTGAATATAGTGGCTCCTAAGGGTGGAAAATGCTTAAAATTATTTCTAAGACAGCTGTCGTCAGTAAGTCAATTTTGGGGGACAGGAGAGACAAAATGCTTCACAGTTAAATTTCCATTTAGCCGTGTAGCAAGCACGATATGAAAATCACTCAGTCGTGAAATCAGAAAATGGAAAAATCTATAGATTTTAAGCGAACGGAAACATAACACAGAGAGCAAATTAAAATTCCAAAATCCCCCCTTCAATTCAGACAAGTGGCGGCAACATCTGACAAACTCTCCTCCCCCAACCCAGCCTAAATGTTACCCAAAAATTCAGGAACAAATTTTACATACATAAATTTTAAATTTGTTTGCCCAGTGATACCTTAAAAGCCAAAACTGGGGATACATATGTACCGCCCACCCGCCCAAATTTCCTAAAGTTTAGCCAACTAACTCTCTGTGCAAAATGTGCCGACACGCATTTTGCAACAAGCAACACGCAACCGGTAGATCTAAGGCAATGCGTACATTTTTGTTTATTTTGGCAATCATTGTCAATACAAAAATACAGTGATGACGTCAAAGAACAAATGTGCCTTCCCTCCAAACTCATAAAAACTACGTATCCCATTATCCTCCAGTACTACAAGTTTATAAATTGACCAATCGATTTGATATAGCCATGTTCTGGATTGGTCACGTTTTAAACTTTTCGCACTGGGGGCATAATGGGAAAGTCCAGATTTGCAATAATTGGTTCTACAGTGCCTAAACACAGTATGATGACCAGTTTTTCCAATATGATTGTCTTCAGGAAGAAGTCCAGCGATCTTCTATTGTTCTTAGTTTTGTTCATTTTGTCAGCACGCAACCACCTTTTCTCTAAAATAAGCAACAAAAATAATAAAGCATTTATAAATTGAGCATGAAGCTAACTTAGACGCAGAAAAACTGTGAGTCATCCTTTGGCGGTTTGTCTTAAAAGGCCCACCGGTAGGGTTTAAAATTCTAACTTTCTCCCATCCATGCATACGAAGCTAAAGCTGAAACAAGATAGCAGCAATAACAACTTTATCCCAAATTTATCATCTCAAAGACTTAGGTACAGTAGGGGGGTAATAAACGAATTGTCAACCCAAAATCCCTCCATACTGTTAAATCAAAACAAAATAGACATTTTCCATAATTGTTTCCTAATTTCATTATCCTGTCCACAGATGGGCCCCCTCGGCTAAAACAAACAAGGTGTATGCCAGGAGCGAGCAGGGCAGCTCATCATGTTAGATAGGAGGTATCGTCAACCCCATCAACAGATGTTGGCATTTATCAGGAAAATTGGCACAAGAGTATTAATTATGAATCCCTAATTAGCGCCCAGAAGAGCCTTTCTCTTAAGTCTATGTCATCCTAATATTGTAAAGGCGAAAAATGGCATATTGCTAAACAGGCCTGTGACCAGGGTAGAGCACAACAAGATATTCCATACGTATACCTACATAGGTGGTACGTAAACAGGGGCTAATATGGTCTTTAGGTTAGGCACTACGTACGTAGTCTCTGATATATGCACAAGAGAGAGGATACCTACTAATGTCTCACACTTCCGCTTTAGCACTGATAATGCTCTCCTTGTGCCAGTCGTCAAATCTAAAACCTAAAATTAGGCCCTTAACAATCTTGCTTTGCAGGTAGATATCTAGAATTGTCCTATGAATAAATTAGGCCGACCGTTTGTGGGTAAGGGAGAGAGAGGGTATACTACCGTAAGCCAACAAGAATTTCTCATATCTTAGGGTCAACAGGCATTCTCGGCTCCTGGTCCCGCCTTTTGGCCACAATATGCAAATTAGGCTAAAGTTGTCATAAAGAAAAATTTTTCCGTGATTCACAACAGCAGGGATGAAAAAGGAAATCCTTGATTGTCCATCCAGTGAACCTAACCTAACGTAGGTAACATATATATGTAGGTAAGATACAGTAGACGAAAAAGTAAAAAATATAGCATTTTTCGACCAACTTTACTTGTTTTGAGTTAAAACTTATTTTTCTCAATGACGTAAAAGGTGAAAACTCTGGCGTCCAGGTGAGTCACAGTGCTCTAACAAGTGCTTCCGAGAGTTGAATTTTTCTAGGCCTAATCAGAAATTAGAAGGATCTGTTATTAGATCACAAGAGATCAGGCAAGCTTAGGATAAACAAGGGTGAACAATCACAGCATAGGAAAAAAGTGGGATTCTTTGCAGAGAAGTTTTCGTTTCAGTGCTACCGTAAGCCCAGGACAATACCTAAGCTTGCCATGACATTTCCGAAGATAAGCACAACAAAAACTGAAAAATGGCTAGCTACGTAGCTAACATACCTAAATATGTATGTATAAATCCCACCAAATAGGTTTCAGCCAGATTCACAAACAAAGCCCACTAGAAAAATTAATTTAAAAGTTTGGTTTGTTTTGCCTTCTATTATTTATCTAAATGCATAAGTAAAAAATATATATACTGCACCTAGGTAAGGGTAGAAATTTTTGTTTACTACAAACTCCAATCGTAGACGTTTCGGCGTCAGAATTCACTTCAAAAAGATTTTTCATATTCATTTGACATAATTATAGGGGTTTAGTACCTTCATGTTTGGTCAAAGAATGAATTATTGTTCATTGTTCAGCAAATATTGTTTGAGAGAGTTGTCCAAGTGGGGGATCTCAGCAGGAGGCTCTATCTTTCAAGAATTCCTCTTCTCCTCTCCACATTTTATGCTGTGAGACCAGTTGACGCTTTCTCAGGGCATAGATTCTGAAATATTCAGAAAATGTGATTAATCATTTACACTAATGAATTTCACACGTTAACTACCTATACATCTAATTGATACAAAGACTAGCCGATACATTATACACGGAGGCTTCTTTAGGGTCAAAATCTAAGGTTACATATGAAGTCTATAGTCGACACCTCTCTAGGTACGTGTCGTATCTGTATGCTAAGTTTAAGTAGTATATATATATACATTGCAGATAAAGTATAACGACCTTTGTGTGATAAATTGAAATGCTTGTATACTAATACAGTATATATCTGAACCGACTTGGGCAGAAATTAATGCTTACAAGAGAATAACTAAATCGATACAACAATTGTATATACATACGTACATTTAGTTACAACACTACGAAGATTATTGGCTTACATGTAATTGCAACTTTGCAGGCGAGTGCTGGATTGACTAGATATCCGAGACTTGCATTCGTATGCGTTATAAATACTGAAAAATGTGAGTAAATATCGGGATCGCCACTCACCGGGCCGGGGTCTGGTCCAGGACCACCTTGGTCCTGGTACCTGGACAATTCAAGAGAAAACTAACCGTTTCTAACAATTTAAACAGCAATTTAAGTACTTTTAACAATTAGTAGCAATTCACATTTTGTGTGAGTAAAGCATAATATTCGGTCACAAAAATTTAATTTTTAGTCCAAAGCATTTTACTTTTATTTGGTTTTATTAAAAAAATTGAAGTCATGATGAAGACTAAAAACTCTGCAACCTCACCCCCGCCCTCTGCAGAACTTGAATAAGTTTTATCCTTAGTCTACGTATAGGCAAACTGACCTTTAATTTAAGTAATTTTAGAAGAAATTATCTTTTCGTAAAAAAAGGATTTGATTTTCGTCGTGTGCTCATTCCAATTGTACATAATTTTAGTATATAATTTCAGTATCCAAAATCGGTTACTACCTTATTTATATATTAGTTTTTCACTGGAGCACATGCAAGGCTTACGTATGTAATGGATACGTATAAATATTTGAAAAATAGCAGTAATCCCAGATAACGATAAGCATATTTATCTTAATGCATGCATTACGGTAGCTAATGTTGCAAAAATGAAAAAGTGATTAGGTATTCAACATGAAAACACAAAATATGCAGTTCAGTTATTGCCAATTATCCCGGGAAAATTCCTTATTTTCCCAGATTTGAATCTCTACAGATCCAAGTGATCAACCCCTTTGCCGTAACACACATAACAGTGCACGTACTACAGGTATATTCCAGATAATTCATTCCTATAGCTAAGGTCTTATTATAAACTACCTAATAATTTATTTTGTTCTATACAATTAAACGAATGACAATAAGGTTAAGTTTGTTCTCTACACTACAATATTTATACAGAAATCTTGTTTAATCTGTATTCTGAAACAAAACTCACTGTGTCGACTTCGTTATTAATTTTTGCCGTTACTTTTTATATAACATGAATATACATATTATCATATATATTTTTATATTGTTTATATATATAACACTATCGAGTCAATTGCTATTAGCTAAGTCATTACGTAATACGCATACGTATTCAAATTTCTTGTCCAACTTTTGAGTTTGTACGTCGGTGAATAAGAGGTGAAACAAAAAGCAAAGTTACAAAACCCCCCAAAAATTGCTCCATTAGTGCAAACCGGATTATCAGTTCCCCACATTTACAGAAAATATTGTTTCATGGAAAAAGTGGTTCAATTGTCTCTCTGAAATCCTGAGAGTGAAACAAACATTGTTTCTTAAAATTAACATCCACAGATAGTGTCAAACTGTCATGTTGCACTGAAGAGATAATTCTTTTCGTAAAAACTGGTGTACAAAATTTACATTCAGTAATTACACTGGAATTTACAAATAAACTATGACTACAAACATGAAAGTTCAAAAACGACAATTTGTAACATTACCTGAGATTTAGACACTAACCTATTGCTTAGCTAAGAGACAGACAGCCAAAGCAAAGCTGTAATGTCAATGAAACTGACAACTATAAATTACTAATTAGATAATTAAATAATCTCCTCCCTGAATTAAATTTTTGATGAAAAATAAATGCGCTATTATAGCAACCGAAACATGTTCTGTTTATTCGATTTTGCTGATCAATTGAACTTTATCTCCTCCCCAAGAAAAGTTGGCCAAATTCAATGACTTATTACAAGAGATTAACCAAAACTTAGAGCACGATTTATAGATAGTTGGAATGCTAGGCTTTATTTAATGATGTAAAGGAGTTTGCTGTTGCTTGCTGCTGTAGTAAAAAGTTACGCTTTTAAAAGACTACCAAAATGACAAAAAGCGGTGACTGGTAGTCTTTTAAGTTTAACGTTTTAGAGCAGCAAGCTAACTGCTTTACACCAATCACTAGAGCACATCTCGAGCATTCTAAACGATGTATATATAAATTCTGCTCTAAGGTTTGGTTGATTTCTTGTAATAAGTCGTTGAAGTTGACCAACTGTTATTGGGAGGGAGGATAAGGTTCAATTGGTCCGATTTTGCTAGGGAGCAGGGTTTTTGGGGAGGGGTCAGAACACTAATCTGAGATTTTTCTACTGTTTCAGATTTTCGTTAGCTCAAAAGAAGCGTGTGTTAAGCTTAGAATAGATTCAAAGGGGCCGTCCACCACTACTGGGGACGGGGCATAACAATTATTTGCTAATCCATGGCTTATCCCGATCTGAATTGGTTGGGATGGTTGTAGAGATATGTATTCGTAGATTCCAAAAGTTGAAATTTGTTCATTAAAAAGACAAATGTTTTATGCTTCAGATTTAAAATGTTGCAAATTTTCGACCGAAAATAACTGCGACAGAATCACTTTTATGCTACATAACTTCTTGTTCTCTTTAGCTACAATGTAAAAGTCCTGAAGACTGAAACCATCTAAAATTCCTCCGTTTTTAGCCGATGATTTCCTGAGATTAATCCCAGAAAGATGTCTTTGTCGTCTCGATAAGTCGGCAGATAGAAAGCAAAAAAGTAGGTACTTATAATCAGTTAAAGGAGTTAGAGTCTCTAAGTTTAATCTAAGTGAAGGACTGGAACCCAATGAATAGGGCCTAATTCGTGTGGACAGAAGAACAACACGAAGCACATCATCATTATTCTCTTCTTTGCCATAACACTGCGCTCCCTCAAAAAGGAGATCTCCCCGTTTCTCGTTGCGGCGGATTCAAGTCTGCTACAACCGTCGTCTTTGAGTGACAGCTAGTCTTATAAAGGCAGACTTGCCGCAGGTGCAAGGTCTGAGTCCTCAAGAGTGGAATAAAAATCGCTAAGACTAAGGCAGTATCGAAATAAAGAATGTGTTTTTAGTTGTTCTTGTGAATTCCTTTGTACTGTTTTGTATAGATCACGTTAAACTCACTGAAAGACACCATAGCTGTACCTAAATAGCTATGCACGGATTAAAATACCTATCTATCTATATCTAGGACTATACATACGAAAAAGGTGTAGGATTTAGTGATTTAATATTCACAGAAAAATATATATTTAAGTTGAGCCAATTACTGTAACACAAGACATTGTCTTTGTTTCCATGATCAAACCGTTTCCCAACAACTAGTCCGTTCGCCTTCCCTACGCATTAAGGTACGCCTGTGGGTCAGTTATTTCAGAGAGTCAATGTTACTTTAAGTGGGCAGCCTGGGTGAATTCTTGTGGCGAAAGCGACCCAGTTTTTCCATCAAATTAGGGAATGACCGTTAAAAATCCAGCAAGACTCCACCCCCTACCGATAAGAATCCAAAACTGACAAAATTAAACTTCCCATGAACAAGATTTTAACACAGATACAAAATCAATGTGTATAAGGTACTGTACGTATTAATCTAGTACTGGTTCGTAGATAACATGTATCCGAAGGCAATAAATCTATGTTAAATGTATATCTCTTTTTCTGTAAAAACAGGGAATTTGCTTTAAAAGGTTATTTGGGATTAAGTCAAAATAAATTTAACTAAATGTTAAGCAGTAAGCATCTGAAGCTTTATTTACGAAAATGCAAACGACAAGTAAGCGTAAGTTAGCAAAATGGTGTGGACAAGAAGTTTGGATTTCTTAACAGCTTCTGCTGAGGCAAACGTGATCAATCATTGGAATGCAAATTCAAGGCGCATTTCTAAAAATACGATTTTTGAACGGAATAAGCTAAAGTCGTAAGCTTAATTCGTACACAAGCTTGGTTTTCCTTCCTTGCTTCATTCTTGCAAATCGAAAAAATTGTTATGTACACTCATTCATATTGTGATATTCGAACTTAACAGGACTCAGAATGCATTAAATTCGGGCTTTAAATTACCGAATTAGGTTTAAAAGCTTAAAACAAAATTAAACCTTTCTGCTTTTGGCTTGCTTTGCTGGTAGTGTTATCGGCGGCCGATCTGATCCGGTCTGGCCGGCCAATTTTGCGGAGATATCCGTGCTGGCTGGGGAAATGAAGGATCGTGAGGGCCGATTCGGCAGGCCAAGCTGGGCAGATTGGCTGGTCCGGTGCCGCTGTCACGGTGAAATTTTCCCCCGGAAAAATTTCACCGATGATATTTTTCAGGGAAGAAACGTTTCACCAGTAATATTGATTCCGGGGAGATTTCTAGGGGAAAAATTTCACCATGACACCACACCGCCGCCGGCCTAAAAAATGTAGGCCGGGTTGACCAGCCTCTCGCCGACATTTCAGGCCGGCGACAAACACTGCTGGCGAGCAATAGTTCAATTGGATTTTCCAGGAGGCACTTGATAGGAAGAACAGGCCAATTTAATCACAGATCCTCTTTAATTTTAACTGAATTTAGACTAGGCTGCCCTAGCCCTTCCATGTAGATATATTCTTATGTTTGCACTTGAGCTGAATACAAAAGCTTGTAAAACAAAACTCTCAAATAAAAACAGTCTTTTTTGGAAGTAAAGCTAAAAACGTGACCCACGCACCACTCATAATTTGACTGTTGCGCTGAGAAAATTTACCGTGGGACCGAAACTTGGTAGGTAAATTCCATGCATCATTGACTTTAAAGCCCTACAGAAAGTAAAGTACCGACTGTGCAAAGCCTGCCTGAATAAAGCGAGTACGCAATTTGGCTAGCCAGTTTAATGTTTGCCTTAACTAAGTAGTAACTCTAGCACTGCTATACTGCTTACTACACATACGTAATTACGTAAATTATATACTAAAACCAAATTAATTATATACTATTATATTATATATATTGAACATGACCACTAACCAAGGAGAAAGCTCTCTTACCAAAACCGACCCAAATATATCTTACAATATTTAGATTACATAAGATAGCTATTGTTTGAAGGTGTCATTAGCCCTTATAGACAGTTCCAGCTAATACGTTCTTCTACTCTAACTTTGTCTTAAGTCCTGCCAAAACGTTAGTGGAGGCGCTAACAGTCGGAAAATGCAAAGACAGAGCGAAAGAGATGCCTGCTTATATTACGGACTCTTCATCTGCTGTCGTCAAGAACGAAATTTCAAGAACTAGTTCTTCGCAAATTTGCCAAAAACAAACAGCTAAGTGTCAACATGACGGAGGACTGATGTTTAAAAGTTTGAGGATCCTCCCTGCAAAGTTTCTCCCTTAGCACAGAGCTTCAGGAAGACCCAGTCTTAAGCTAGACTTCTTCCAAGCCTTCTACCTATATAAACAGCATTTAACAAGTCATGTACCCGATAAAATTTGACACGCCAAACTGAGTACTAAAAGTACTTGAGTAAAGAGTACTTAGAAATCACTAAAGTAACAAGTAGTTACACGCCCATGCGCTATGGCTAGCCTCTGTCGGCGTGATGAGAGAAAACTGTTACTTAAATCCACGACGCTCCAAGAGAGTGTCAATTAATTACATTAAAGTAAATACGGCAAAAAAGAAGCCAAATGACCAACAAGTGATCGTAACTCTTAACACAAGTGAATTAAAGTCGCACATATAGTCATTTATTTTTAAGAACTCTATAACATCATTAAATGTACAGCAATATGAACTATAAGAACGTGAAACGGTCATTCATAGTTTATGTATAGCAGACATATAAAATTGGTAGGTTACATCAAAGCCTAAAATAACAGGACAAGTTTAGCTAAAAATAGCAAAAACAAAAGCTGAAAGCAAAAATTACGTAGATATATATAGTATACAGTCAGACAGATACCTACATAGTGCAACACAGCAGATAACTGAAAACTACAATAGCATGTGACTAAGCACTAATTATTTATAAACGGCTATAGAAGATATTGTAGTCAGCCCACAGAAGTAGGTGCACAGACAAATTCTATTCTATCTCGGGTTTCTTGCGGAGGTATCGTAGGCCAGAAATTTTCGGTGTGTACAAAACTTCAAAAACAAATCCAGTGCGCCAAAGAATAAGCAATAAAAGTAAAGAATAGGAAAATACAGTAAGAGACAGTAAATACGTATATATGTGGTATCAGTTCCACAAGTTTCCTTAGGACCGGCGCGGGATCTAGCTAGCACGATGTCGCTTTAATTCTGTTCATGGACCTTATATAAGTTTAAACTGTAAATGTCTTGACAATTTTACAACAGTTTTTTTAAGATTTCAGATAAGGTTTTGTTTTAAGTTAGTTTACAACGTGTTTAATAGTTGAAAAAAGAACTACACCTTAAATCGCTCATTTGCATGAGTAATCTTACTTGTCAACTTTCACAGAAATTTTCAATTTAGAGAAATTAGAGTTTTTAATGCAGATAGGAGAGCGGCTGCCATAAAAGTTTGCACAATTTAATCAGAACTGTAGCAGAATATAGATATATAGCCCATTCCTGCTAGAAAACTGGAACTCAGTAGGAGTAGATAGATACGTTAAAACACTCACATTAACTTATTAAAATCAAACTTCTGATATATATAAGAAATTTTAAATTTAACTTAGTTTTATTTTTCTAATTTCGGAAACTTGTGCCACTGATCCGGATAGACTAAAATCTACAAAGCCTAGACAACAGTAAAGCTCTGTGTTACCACCAAAGGAACAGTTAAGCATTCACAGTAAGCATTGTGTGATCTTCAATAAATACTGATTAATAAAGCCTAGAATAAAAATAATGTAAAGTAGCATCTAATAAAGCAAGAATTGTGTAACAAATAATTTTGAACAACAGCAGACGAGGAAATAAAGAAGCAGACCCGCAACCATAAGGAGAACCAACCAACGTAAAGAAATAGAGTTAAAGCCAACACCAACCACAATAAAGCTTGTTTGAAAATGTAAAAAATTCAATTTTTTCCAAATTAGAATTTTTAGCAAAATCGGGCAGAAAAATAGAAATTAGCAATACTAATTTGTTGGCCTTTGATTTAACCATTTAAAATGCTTTAAAGACATTTCGGCATAACGTTTAAGAATGAAGATCCCTTGGAAATAAAAGGAGCTGTGTAGGTATGAATGTCAGAAAAATGTTAAAATTATTACACAGAAGAAATATCCTAACCAAAATTCATAGTTCATCAGGAAATGTTCAGGTATCTGATCAGCACAGAAAGAAGACTGCGATCCAGACATGTGCAGGAGGGAAAATTCTGGCGGGGGGGGGTGAGCCGGCGGCCGAAGGCCGCCGGAAAACCGGATTTTTCCTGTTTTTTTCCTAAAAAACCGGAAAAATCCGGATTCTGGGGGGGGGGGTGAGTGAGCCCTGTGGAGGGGGGGAGGGTGAGGTCCAGGTCTAGGGGGGACCCCCCAACCCCCCCCCCAAGCACATGTATGCTGCAATCATCTTTGAATTAATTTTAAAATTTCAATTTCCTTGATTTCAATTTACTCAGAAAGCTGCCATGACCAAATTTGACTGATGTCTGACCTTGGAATCAAAAGTTAGGCTTAGTGCGGATTCCATGAATGCTAAGGTGACAATCTCATTTATTACCTTAGGATGTCCATTTTTAATAAAGATTTTGTCTTACCAGATTTAGCAAACTATAAATACTGTGAAAAATTACAAAATTGGAAAAGGAGCCGTGCAGTAGAAAGCGTCACAATACTGAAAATAAGTGTTATCACGAAAACTAAAGCGACAGAAACTAACTAAATGGACTACATAACCACAGAAACCCAAAGTAACAGGAAAATTGTGAAAATGCAAAAGATTAACGTTACTTTCAAGCAACACAGCAGTACAATTAATGTAAAAACAGCAGTCAGAAGAAAAGCAGCATAAAGCATAAACATTATGCATAAAAGTATAAAACACAAAAAAGACCATAATAAACAATAAAGCAACAGTCAGCCAGTCAAACAGGTACAAACAACTGTAAAACGCATATATACGTATACATAAATACAAGCATAGCTCCAAAAAATTAACAAAACAGAAAAACAAAGGGAAGGACGACCACCGGCTATACAACAACTTTCAGTCAATACTGTCTACAAATAACTATCGTCCATCTTAATGAGAGAAGAAGGTTGGGATCTTTCCCATTATCCCCCCAGGGCAAAAATTTTGGAATTTTGACCAATCGAGCTAAAATCTGGTATGGATATGTTTTCGGTCATGCTGAGTTCAAATGTATATCGCAAAAGTATTCGATATCGGGAAATTATACAGACTTTCGCAATTCGAAGGGGTAACAAGGAAAACAGAAAATAATTTTAGTTATGATTTTAGCTCGATTGGTCAATTTTTAAAAATTTTAACACTGGGGGGAGATAATGGAAAAGACCCGAAGGATGCACCACAGAAATTGCTGTCAGTCAGTTTAGGACAGAAAAGTCTCATTCATAAAGATACAGAAATTCCCAGAAAATCTTCTTCACAGTTCAGTTCAGATCTGGATACCAGCAGGGAGGAGGTAATATACAGGTGGTGGTGGTGGTGGTGTACAGTATATTGACAGAAGAGCACAGCACAAAGTGGACCGGCTAATAACAGATGGCAAATAGACGCGAGCCTCTATGGCGACCCTGAAACAGCAAAAACAACCGAAAATAAATTGTTATGAAGCTGAAAAATCAGAAATCAAAGAAAGAATTGTATAACGGCTAACAGTAAAATTTGAACACCGGAACAATCTGTATCCAAAGTAAGAGGATCTCTTGAACTTTATGACCACAGGGTCACAAAATTCAATAGGGCGACAGGCAGGGTCACGAAATTCAATAGGTATCTGTGCATGGTCACGAAATTCAATAGAGAAAATAGAAAATTTGTTGACGTCAAGACATTCCAAAGTATAGATAAGGTAAAGGATTAAGAGTCAATTTTAACATTCATTTCACAGTTTCTGTTACATACAGTTAGGTCAGACACTAAAATTAGCAGGCGGTTACATCAAATTAACAAAATTTGTATCTGTATTTTGTAATACAGTTCAATAATTCTGTTAAATTACTTTCATGCTCTAGTTTCTTTTAACTTAAAGTTAAACTTTAATTGCTCATATTTTGCTCATTGTTTCTCAAAGCCTGCCTTAGTTGTCTGCTCATTGCTCATTTTTATCATTGCATTTCATTGCTTTAGTTGTCTTCAGCTTTAATGATTGCTTATATAGTTTGCTTTTAATGGAAGTTTTAATGAAGTTTTGTTACTTAATCGTTATTTCAAAACTAACAATTTTAAACAACAAGTCTAACCAGCAGAACCGATAGAAAGTGGCGAAATAGGTATAAGCTGTAGAGATGAGCATTTCAGCACGTCGGCCCGGCTAGTTGCTCATTCTGGTCATTTTAATGTAAAATTTAACATTTCGTAGTATACTTTAGCGTTTCCACGCTGTATTGAAGCCTTTTAAACAATATTGTTATATTGTTAATAAAATTTTGTAAATTTGCATTAGACGGGCAGGGCCGAAAAATTTTACCAGAGGGTCGGGCCTGGCAAAATATTGGTGCTGTCCGGGCCGGACTGAAAAAATCCATCTAGTGCTCATCTCTAGTTAGCTATATATATGAGGTAGAATCCAAATGACTCTAAACTCATGTATTTTGCCGCTGTTCGTATAAAGTTGTCATAAACTTTATAATATGCTGACATAATTCTACAAGAGGAGGTGTGCATCCATTCGGCAGGCGCTTCATAGCGATGGACACAGGATATTTTTTACATCCGAACATATATCCGGTTTATCCGTCTATTCAAGAAAATCGGTTCAGGAAAATGTTTTCGATTTCACAGTTAAAATTTTAATTTTTCTGTCAAATGTTTCGGTGCGCCGCAGCAAGCCAAGCACCCAAGCTAAACCATTGGTTTCAAGAAAATTTTCAGAGAAATGTTTGAAAATATCAAAATTTGAAATTTTTGTCAAACAAATTCGCTAATTTCTCAGTATATATATATATATATATATATATATATATATATATATATGCATTGTCTGAAATGTAAGGGATATCCCAATACTTTTCTCAAATCGGTTATTAACCGGAAATCTGGATATCCAGTGCTTATGACTATGCTCATTTTAGATGTCCATAAAATGTGCCTCTCTATTAATTTTTGCCTCAGAACATATTTTCTTAAAAAACATTTCTATATGCCGAAAAGTTGCAGAATTCTATCAAGTTTCCTTAAATCATTCAAACAATTTTCTTGTAGTTTAGCTAACAAACATCTAGTTTCAGCTTATGCATTGTAGAAATATTTTAAGTTTTTGTAGAAATACGAAAAGTGTCCAAAATATTCGGACAAAGCTTGTCCTGCATTAGAAATACCTCCTCCTCCCCAGTTCCAACCGAGGGCAGAGAGCTTCTCCGAGCCTCTGCCGACATATGACCTATCCATAAATTTTGGCCTTAAAAAGTCAGTTAGGCAAGCATATTTTGCGAAAAAGAACATCCTTAAGATAAAGTTGAAATTTGTAAACATTTCAACGTATCTACACTCTACAGAACATAATAAATTTTATCTCAACAACATAAAGCTTGTGAAAGCTGGTATATAATAGGTCTCCCAGAATATCTTTTAGGAGTTTTCGACAGAAGGGAGGGAGGGAATGTGGGGAATGTTTGAGTTTGCAAAATAGCGAAAAATTAGTATATATATATTTGCGGTGTTTTCCATGGATAAACATGAAACGTTTTCATAAAGCCTTGACTAAGGCCAATCCAGGAGAGGGGAAACTTCATTCGGGAGGACCCCCCCGCAAAAATATCGTCAACTTAGTCCACATAATCACCTAAAAAGCGTAAAACATATATATCTCAATGAAATCTCAAAATTGAAACAGAAAAGAATTTTTGATGAAAAAACTCAACCACAAACTATTTTTGCACGAAATCAGAAAAACTTAAATTCAAAATTTCGCAGCCTTTCAAATTTCAATATAGCATTGTAATTATATACCTATCAAAGCAGGAGCTTTCAATTTAACAAATTAAAACAAGTTTTAATCCTACTCCTAAGTTGGTTTCAAATTTCAATTTTCAGCAAATTTTCAAAGTATACATATATCGTTTTCACAATACTTACATACATAACCAATTTAAAACCGCCTGATTATCGAAAATAATCCAATTCCAAACACTTTATATTACATATAGCCGCTTTTGCCCAAAATGCACACGTGAAAACTAACAATTTGTAGCAATCTAACTTAATTTTGACTTCCAAACTTGCAAACTGATGGATGCTTCTTTTACACGCAAACTGATGGGTGCTTCTTTTACACACCCACTGACCCACCCACCACACAATGTGTGCATCCTAAATTTACAGTTTAGCAAATTCAAACATTTAAATATTACACAATTTAAAATAGAATAAAATTAAAAATGAGATAACTGAAAAATCATTCTTACCACAAAAGTATCAGTTGATGGCAAACCGTCTGATAGGATATGCAATGAGGTATTCAAGAAAGGACAACGGAAGCAGGATCCAGGGAGGACTACATCCGGTGATGAAATCCAACCATGGCGGGATCGAACTGTTGCGCTGCGGCGTACTGAAGGGCAGCTCGCTGATGGTCCATACCAGGAACGGCCC
Source organism: Trissonchulus latispiculum (assembly GCA_030248195.1). Lineage (NCBI taxonomy): Eukaryota > Metazoa > Nematoda > Enoplea > Enoplida > Ironidae > Trissonchulus > Trissonchulus latispiculum. The sequence goes on from JASAND010024916.1 coordinate 30,455, forward strand.
CCGCCGAACCCGAGCCAAAGGGGATGGCCTGGTGGGATAGACCAAGGTAGTTATCAAAGTCCGTATAGCCTCGACCGGCTAGAAGACCAGGATTGGGGGTGGTGGACTCCGGCATATGGGGAGGGGACCCGGGCTCCGGTTTGATGGAGTGTCCGACCGGAGTATTGCCCCCGGAATCCCCGCCCCCGTGACCCCCGTAGGAGGGCGAATTGATGGAGGGAGAGTAGCTGTGATAGGGGGAGGAGACGGCAACCGACCCATTCAGACCCCCATATCCCCCGTTAGCTGGGGGCAGGGGGACATGGGTTGCCTGCATATTCTGGCCGGCCATTGCCGCGGCCGAAAACTCATAGCCAGTATACATACGAGGCATGGGCTGTGAATAGTCACTGAAGTTCATGGAATATCCACCGTTGGGTACGCCGGCAATATGGCCATAGCCATTCGGCACCGCGGAGTACATCTGGGAGTGAACACCTGCGGAGGAGACGGGGGAAGCCTTCAGGTCGGCGCCGGGCGGCAGGCCTGAGATCAGATGGTGACCCCCGGCCACGCCCAGGCTGGGATATTTGTCCTTTTTGATGGTACTCTTGGCCTTTCGCCGAGGTCGATACTTGTAGTCCGGATGGTCCTTCATGTGAATGGCCCGCAGACGTTTGGCCTCATCAATGAAGGGCCGCTTGTCCTGCTCGGGCAGATTTTTCCATTCGGCGCCCAGGCGTTTGGATATCTCAGAATTGTGCATCTTCGGGTTGTCCTGGGCCATCTTACGACGCTGGCCCCGGGACCAGACCATAAAGGCATTCATGGGCCGTTTGACTCGGTCCACCTCCTTCTTCTGACCCGAACCAGTCCCACCTCCAGAACCCCCGCCGTGACCCCCGGACCCTATGGTAGATCCACCCATCCCGTTGCCCCCGGAACAGCTCTGACTGGGGGTAGACATGGTGACGCCGGGTGGACTGGGTCCCACGCCACTCAGACTGGGCGGGGTCGTGGTACAGGAGGGTAGGGAGGTGGGCATGACCCCGTAGGAGGCCATCTGCTGGGGGATCCCCATGAGACCCCCACCTCCAGCTGCCAGGGCCGAGAGCCCGGCAGAGCTGAGCAGGTCCGAATGAACAGGCCCATTGTGATGGACTGGCAACTGAAGTGACGAAGCTTTCAGGGAAGAATCATCCATTTAAAAAATTGAGTATCTATCAGTGATTGTTCTTTGGAGAAGGAGCCCCTCTATTGTTTGCGGCTTTCAGTCAGTCACTTGAACAAGGACAATACGTACAATAAACGTTCGCACAAACCAGCAAATAGAGGGGGTGCCAATCGAAAATCCACTGATGAATGGATGATGCACAAACTGGGATGATTGGATACAGTTAGTGGAAAACTGCCCGTCTGAAAAGAAGTCGAAAAAAACTGCTGTAGTTCACGACACTCAAGAGGGGAAATCCAGGCGGCCTATTGTAAGAGGGCGCCCAAATAGCAGTAGTGTGCAAAAGGTCCCAACAATAGGCAAAAGAGGAGGGGACTTCAGCGATTAGCACACCAACTGAATGCTAATTGTTAACAGATAAAAGGAGAGTAGGGATGGATAGTTCACACACACTTGAAGAGTGTTATAAAGACCTCGGGTTCTTCTTGTAATATGAAAAGGGGTATAACATAAAACTTAACAACACATACAGAGAGGTCCCTCTGGCGCGCTCAAATTGTGTCTCTGTGGCCCCTTGTATACGCACTGAAGTGTCACACAAAACCAGTCAGTCCCTCCAGTTCACACACAGACACACAGTGCATACAGAACACAACAGTAAGCATGCATAGGTAAAATTCTCTCCACGCTGATTGGCCCGTTCGCATTAGCCAATCCTACAAAGGCGGAGTCTACAGGCAGCCAATCAGAGCCCAGTTCTCAGCTCAGCCAATCAGACTACAGTATTACGTATTTTCTGTTTATTCTGCTTAGGGCCCCCCTCGTATTACCTGTTTCGTTTCTCCAAATATACAGAAGGCGGGGGGGGGGACTCTCTATCTCTCTGTTTATCAGTGTTATAGCAGCGGCAGCAGGTGTGCACTAATTTTAGCCTGTCAATCAAACTGTATACTTGTCAGGGAAAGGAATTAAATGGACTACTGAGACATATATTAGGGGTTGTTCAAAACAAGGGAGATTTGCACAGTTTAGTCACAGTTTTTAGGTTCAGACCTTATCTGACATTCTTTGTGCACATGGATACATACACAGTGGGCTATTAGCTACAAGAAAATTTAGACCCAAATGTACAGTGCAAAAATTTTATCGCAAATCTACAGTAAGTATGTTAATAAAATTTTATTACAACGACAGGTAAACTTTCACAAACTCGTGCATACACACACACATACGTATCAGTCTGTTTTAACATGAAATCTTAATACCTTTTGGGCCAGTTTAACTTGTATTTGGTTTGGTCCCCCCGAATACATGTCTTGATAATCGAGGGGAAAATAAATCATCAACTTTGTCACACAAATTTCTCTAATTCCATGTTGAGACTATCCGGTACAGTCCAGAAAATACCGTAATCTATGTGGAAGACTAAGCCAGAAATAATTTCGTATCAACTTAATAGCAAAATCTACTGATTGAAAAATATTGATCAACTGAAAAAACCCAGTATATATATATTGTCTTCAATTTCTACTTCTTTCAAAATAAACTAAGCATTGAAGAAATGGAGCCACTGCGAGCAATATATTATATATATACGTTAAATATAACTAACTACAATATTGGATCAATTGAACATAACCCCCTCCCCCCAATAAAAGTTGGTAAACTTCAATGACTTATCGCAAGAGATCAGCAAAACCTCAATTTACATATGTGATGTGAAACGAGATTACAAACCTTACGAGATGTGTCTATTTGATGTTGTAAAAGTTTGTTATTGCTTGCTGCTGTTAAGTTAAGCTTACAGTTACAAGACTGTCAATAATGGCAAAAGCGGTGACTTTGGTAGTCTTTTAAGCTTATTATTTTTACAGCAGCAAGCAGCAGCAAACAGCTTTACACCATTAAATAGAGCACATCTCGAGCATTCCAACGTTTTTTAAGTCATGCTCTATGATTTCGTTGATCTGTTGCCATAAGTCATTGAAGTTTACCAACTTTTTATTGGGGGGGGGGGCGATAAAGTTCAATTGATCCACAATGTTTAACTAGAAGTCACTAAAAACTGCATAGTTTGCAAGAGTCAGATAGATCTGCTTGCCGAATAAATCCTGAAGACCTGGTTTAAAAATTCAGCTAAATATCAAAAAGTCTAATGAAAATCAAATTAATATAACATATTCACTTCGATACACAAATGTAGATAATATGATATTACGTATAATACCTAAGCATTACGTACGTACACGTAACATCCCTGGCGATCGTGATTGGAGAACGCCTGCTATGTAGATCCCTCCATATTAAACAATTACTTCAAAGCAATATTAAAAATAATTGTTTTTTATACATATACCTCGTCTACGAAAAATATCATCAGACAACAGAACAATGTGTTATGTAACTATCTTACCCGATCCAAGGCTAATCGTGTTTCCAATGGCATAGGTAGATCCTATTATGTAATCCATTCTCAGGCTTAATAAAATCACTTTAATGGGCAGATTTAGTCGGGTTTATCACCCAGAAGGAATAGCACAAATAACATTGTAACACTAAGCTTACGATAATGACTGTTAGAGCACAGACTAAGCATCATAAGAATAAAATTAGGCTTGAACAATGACATAATAAAGTTATCCAATCGAAAAACCGGATGCAATAGCCTAGAATAAATAATGCTTCAAATGGAAAATACACAAAAAATTGTAGCAAAGGTGCATTAAATGGACCAATTTAACTTTATCCCCCCCGAGAACCCCAATTAAACTTTATCCCCCCCCAGAATTAAAACCTGCCTAAAAGCACTAATTCAGTGTCACATTGTGTTTTATTGTATTATTTATTGTATGGCTTCATATTGGAGGCTAATGAATTAAAAAATTTTAAAATTTTAAAAAAATCTTAACATTTCAAATGTTAGTTTGGTAAGGGGGGACCAAGGGGAACCGAGTAATTTTTTTAAAAAAATTTGCTGAAAACTTGCACACAGGGGTTTACGGGGGCGCTGAGCACGAATCTGAAATCCGTTTTTCAATTCAGCTTTTCGTTAGCTCAGTATAGGCTAAACTTGTAAGCTTAACATGTAAGTTTATATATACTGAGCTAACGAAACGAAATAACTTTATTCAAATTGCATTCATCTTCTGATGGACCAACTTCTAATGACTACTAAAAGGACGCCAAGTACACATTGTTTAACTTTTACACAAATTTTGATTGCTGACCCTAATTTAACTTTATCCCCCCCAAACTAGTTGGGGGGGATACAGTTAAAGAGATCCCATTAAATTTCTAATAAAGAGAATCTACAAAATATGGAAAACAATGCGAAAAATATGATACCCGCTTTCTTATTATTTATTCTGACACACTCAACCTGTCAAGTGTCAGGTATTTTGAGGTTGCACACAAATTTTGAAATCTTTGCGATTTCGCAAACAAGAATCTTTCAGTTGATTTGCAGAAGTACCATTAAATAATACGAAGGAAATTCGAATAAATTCTCTTCTTCCGGCATTCCAAGGAAGCTGAACAAGCTGTGCTGTATAAACGGTCGCAGAATGCAACAGTACAGTCAGACGTGTAGTACTTGGGAGGTGGGCTCACATCACACCCCCAAAACCAGTTTTTCTCCGGCTTTTCGCAAAAAAATGTGGACCAAAATGGGAAAATCCTGTTTTTCCTTTGACCCCCGGTCGCCGGTTCACCTCATAGATATCTGAACATATGTATATATTTCAATAGATTGCCAACTGGTCAAATAGGTTACTAAAAGGACCAAAACCGAACACAAATTATCAGCACTATGTTGATTCCGTTCGATTTCTGATTCGGTGAACCAGATTATGAGATATTTTTGTATTTCTTACTTTAACCCTATATATGTATGTAGCTACATAGAACTGCTACCAATCTATCACTGTATCTATTGGAAAGGTCGTTATTAGCAGGGAAGGCCCAGACCAGAATTCAAATCCGTAAAGTCTAAAATACGAAATTCTAAATTTCCTAAATTATTTTTCATGAAACGGTACGAATCTACAAAGTGTTGTGCAGTAGAGATGAGATCAGGGCCGAATTTTCAGGCCCGGCCCGGCCCGGCCCTGCTCAAATTTTAGGTCTGCCCGGCCCGGCCCGGCCCTGTGTCAAAAATTTCAGGCCCTGGCCCGGCCCGGCCCTGAGTGCCGTTTAGGTCTGCGCGGCCCGGCCCGGCCCTGAAAAGCCCTGATTTTTTTAAAAATTCTTTTATGGCGTTTTGAGATGTGTACAATCATGTGTATCTTAGCTCACTATCTTATTTTCGGGACCCAAAGTATATACATGTTCTCTCAAATCAATTATGCATACTGAATATTTCAGAATTTCACCCTACTAAGGAAATTAGTCAAGAGAATAATAAATCGGAAGAATAAATTAGCTCGAGGTCGAATTACCGAACTGGTTTATTGTTTTAGTGAGTTTAAAATAGTTACATAGTAGGTTAAGTTTTTGTTACTCAAAAGCAGACATAAACAAACACAAACAGGCACTCATTGTCAACTAAAATTTCGAAAAACCGTATGCAAACTCAAACAATACTTGGCACATGCAGTTTCATTTGGTGCAAAGAAAGCAAGAAATTTGAAGTCAGGAAGACAAACACAATTATTAGAAATGGAAAGCGTACATGTGCAGCAGATTAATATGTAAAAAAACGTTAGGGCTTGGCAGGGCCGGACAGGGCCGGGCCGGGCCGGGCTTTTTCAGTTGGGAGTTGCGCGGCCCGGCCCGGCCCTGACTGGACAGCAGGTCTGCGCGGCCCGGCCCGGCCCGTCGGGCCGGGCCGGGCCGGACCGGGCCGGGCTTTCTCGGCCCTGATCTCATCTCTATTGTGCAGACCAATCATAGAAAATTTTTGTTTAGATAAGTTTGTTAGGTTCAATTGATGGAATGAAACAGATAACTGAACGAACGATAAAAACAATTCACAGCTGCCTACATATTAAAGTGTAAGTAAAAGAAAATTATGTAGGTATAAAAGTTCGATTATGTAGCTTGTCGCTTGATTATATAATTGAGCCTCAATTTGGTGTGTGCATGTTTCAGACACAGGGAAATAGCAAAACTGAACTCGACTTAAAGTTTGTTTTTTGTTTCAACGAATTTCGTAAGTTCAGTAGAAGCTATGGTTGGAAGAATGAGATGCTACCTAAGCTAAAACTGAGCTAACAAAAGCTATATCAAAATATTGCGATTCGTTTTCTTCGATACCGGAAACTCCTATACATTGTTTCTGTTTATATACTCCTATAACATCATACTATGTTTCAGTAGAACTGGAAGATAAAGTTCTAAACTTCATCCTGTTTCTGTCCCAAAGCACCCTGTGAATCTTCCCTTGGGCAAGATAACACCAGACAATTTAGTCAGCATTCAGCAAACTGTTAAACCCGTAGGAATCAAAAATGAAAAATAAAATTTTAAGTTGAAAAATGATATTTCAACTAGGAATTTTCGAAAATATATCCATTACCAAATTTTAGCTCAATTGGGTTGAGTTGTGTTTGATAGCTTGCAATATTGAGAGGGTGCGTGGTATTAACAATGAACTGTCACGGTCGTAACTGTGACATAAAAATTTGAAATCCGGTGGGGATCGAACCCACAACCTTCGGTTTTGTACACCCACTTTCTACCGGTTTCGCCACTGCACTAACATAATCCTGTAGGACAGGTTGTCGCGCCCAAAACTAATACGACAATGTTTTTATCCAATACTTGTTGTCTATATAACAACAACAACAGACGAAAAATGATAAGTCGTGGTGGATTAGAGAACCAAGTATATATTACCTAAAATGATAACAAGGATCTACTCAACGAGTTTGTAGTATAGTTTGTATGAGATGAGGGACGGAAAGGGACTACGGAGAGAGAGAACGTAGTCATCGGTGTGGCTGAATTCTTGCAAATGGCAAAAGCATTGTATATGGGAGAGCTTTTGTGCATTTTATTTGCCCATTTTAGAATCTATAGCTTTATTCATTGGGTCTGAGCAGCCTGTATATATACGTAACCCGATAAGAAAGTCTTTTCAAATCACTAACAATGCCTGAATTTTAAGGATTTTATACTGGATTGCCGCTTTTCAATACCCCGACATTGTCACCATGTCCTATAGATTTTTTCTCGGTGAAAGGGCTTTTGCATCGCACAAAAACCCTCTTTGCCTTCATTAGACCAATTTTCCTATACATCTCCTTCTACAAAGACTACCCCCTCTTACAATAACATATTTCTGCCTTTTCTCCTGTTCAAAACTTCTAAAACTTCGCCTGCATTCTTCTCTCGCTTCCTGCGCGCTACTGATTTCAATACCATTCAAAATCAACACAAAAGCCAAATGCAAACTTTAAAGTGCATTCAGCAGAGTCATCCTAACCCACCATAATTCTTTCCCCTCCTTTTTCCTCCCTCACAAAACTTTTCATTTCTTTCTGGGAGTTCTCTGATCCTCATTTTATTTCCTCTGAGCCATAGACTTAACGCAGCACCCTACGGACCGATTGATGCTTCGGTTGGCACATACTTGCTTTTATGGTGACTCAGGGTACTTCCAGCTTGTACAAGGTGC
>JASAND010024917.1:0-95763 GCA_030248195.1 Trissonchulus latispiculum
GTACTTCGTTCAGTTACGTATTGCTATTTGATTTTTGCAAAAACATGACCAAAGTTTTTCCAGCGATTGTGGAACATTTATACCAATACACAAGCTAGATGGCTGCCACTTACTGGACGTGTTTTTGCAGGGACCTTATTAGTTACTGATTGCTGCTTTCACAGCAAAAGTGGTCGCCTGCCAAAGGTTGGAAAAGTAGGCAAAATCCAAGTTGTGCAAACATTTTAGCTAATTTCTTTATAACGAAGAGCGGTTTCATAATAACTAAAAAAGGGTCCCCAGCTGCTGATAGTAGAATCGAAGATGATATGGCCGATGCCTCACAGAAAAATTTACTTTAGTCTACAAAAAAATCTGGAAAATTAAATTTCAGCGAAATGGGTTTACAAAGTATCGGAACTTAGAAGCCGCAAGTCAAGTCATTTTGCTCGATATGATCCGAATTTTTGTAACATTCAAAAAGCTTTGGGCCTGTACTTCCTGTGCCTTTGTAGAAGTAGTTGTCGTTATTTATTCCGGGTTTGGTTAATATGCCTAAGGCTGATACATACGTAGGATGGGTCGTGTTAATGAGTTTAATTTTTATGTAAACTAACAGTTTGCTTCGGGCTCATAACTTATAGAAGTTTAATTAGAAGGAAGTTTTGACTGTATCTAACACGAAAGAATGAAGTAAGAATAAAATACATAAATACATAAATTAAAGTAAATATTAAAAATAAAATAATTAAATAATTGTTATATATGGCGGCTGCGCCGAGCCTGGCTAATTCTTCTACTGGAAATTTTTAATTTTTTTTAATTTTTTAACACTAAGTTTTAGCACCTTCATCAGAACTACAATATTCTCCATTCCGAATCACGCCCGAGTCTTTTAACGTAGAAATCACGCTCCGAGTCTAGCTCTTACATGTTTTCCCTACAGTTTTGAAATTCTGATTCAAGGCAAAACTTTATATAACATCCTAAAAGTGCCCAACTTCATTTCTGATGGCTTTAGTCCTTTTAAGGTGGTGATTCCTTTTGGGTACATATTGTTGATTGACGGTTCAAATCAAGATGAAATTTGATGAAACTTTCCAAAATAAGTTCTTTCAGCATTCTAACTAACACCCTCCGCGCAATCCCGCTTCAAAAATTCGACTTTTCCGCTCAGGGTGGTTTTTGCCGATTCTTGACAGTTAGGCAGTTGCTGTACAGCTATGAATACAATTCATTCGAAAGATCTTGTTGACCTCTACATTTTTGCTCTTTGACGTACCTTTCTAGCTTTTCGCTATCGTGAGATATAGTCGATTTTCCTATTTTGGCGTTGAAAACTTGTCATTTTTGCAAAAATCAAATAATACGCCATTTCTTAAGCTACGTAAGCCGTAAAATTAAACTACGGGTGTCAATTTGAAGGTCTCGTCGAGACCGATTATCCGTGACATTATAATCTTCTAACTGCTGCCCCATACTCTGCTATCATAGAAAATGTAGTTTTTGCAAAAACATGACCAAAGTTTTTCCAGCGATTGTGGAGCATTTATACTATGCAAGCTAGATGGCTGCCACTTACTGGACGTGTTTTGCAGGGACCCTTATTTAGTTGCCCCGATTGCTGCTTTCTAGCAAAAGTGGTCGCCTGCCAAAGTTTGGAAAAGTAGGCAAAATCCAAGTTGTGCAAACATTTTAGCTAATTTCTTTATAACGAAGAGCGGTTTCATAATAACTAAAAAAGGGTCCCCAGCTATTTGATAGTAGAATCGAATGATATGGCCGATGCCTCACAGAAAAATTTACTTTAGTCTACAAAAAATCTGGAAAATTAAATTACTTCGAAAATGCAGTAAAATAATTTCCAAGAACTAAAGTTAGTTTCGTTTATTCATTAGAAAGAGCAAATGTTAAGCTGCATTTTAATATAAAAATGGCTTCTTAACTTCAAGTAATGGTTGAGTAATAATGGTTTAAGGTTGATGTCTCCAAAAGGAATCACCACCTTAAATAACTTTACTAACTAACGGTCTGCCTAGGATAACCAAAACATGGAACACGTTTCTCTCAAAGCTTCTCGCAATGTTAAGTGACTATTTAATCTTTTATTTGAACCAAGCTTCCTCATTCCTTCCAACTTTCTCCTAATCTTTGAAATTAAGCCGGGTTCACACTGGAGTCTTAAGTCGCAAGTCTTAAGTCTTTAGGGCTTAAAACTTGGGAAATTGGTTCACACTGAGTCTTAAGTCGTAAGGTCGTAAGTCTTAGGCTGCTAAAGACTTAAGACTTAAGACTCGCTTGATTCACACTGCAGTCTTTAGTCGTTAGTCTTAAGGTTTTTAGCTTGCTTAAGACCTTAAGACTGGACATGACATGAAATAAATTTATCTCTTAAGACTTAAGACTTACGACTAAACACTAAAGACGTCAGTGTGAATCAAATCCAGTAAAGACTAAAGACATAAGACTTAAAACTAACGACTTAAAACTAAAGACTTAAGACTCCGGTGTGAACCCGGCTTTAACGATTGTCTAGACAGTTTTTGTCACTGCTTCTTTCACAGTGCAGGCTAAAATTAATTTTATCCCCTATGCCACTTTTTGCAGACAAATTCACATCATGGGTTAAAAGCTACACAGGGGGTTACCAGTTTTGTGGAAATAAACATAATTTTAACTGACAGAAAGTTTAGTCTATACGACAGTAGTTTAGCAGTTTAAGTGACGCAACAGCAGGCTGACAGTAAAAGACTGAAAGAGTTCACCACAGAATCCCACAAAAGATATCAAGCTGTGAAACAATCATGAAGTTGGGCACTTTTAGGATGTTATATAAAGTTTTGCCTTGAATCAGAACTTCAAAACTGTAGGGAAAACACATGTAAGAGCTAGACTGGACGCGTGATTTCTACGTTAAAAGACTCGGGCGATTCGGAATGGAGAATATTGTAGTTCTGATAAAAGTAAAAACTTTAGTGTTAAAAAATTAAAAAAAATTAAAAATTTCCAGTAGAAGAATTAGCCAGGCTCCGCGCAGCCGCCATATATAACAATTATTTAATTATTTTATTTTTAATATTTTATTTTAATTTATGTATTTATGTATTTTATTCTTACTTCATTCTTTCGTGTTAGATACAGTCAAAACTTCCTTCTAATTAAACTTCTATAAGTTATGAGCCCGAAGCAAACTGTTAGTTTACATAAAAATTAAAAACTCATTAACACGACCCATCCTACGTATGTACCACCTTTAGGCATATTAACCAAACCCGGAATAAATAACGACAACTACTTCTACAGAAAGGCACAGGAAGTACAGGCCCAAAGCTTTTGGAATGTTACAAAAAATTCGGATCATATCGAGCAAATGACTTGACTTGCGGCTTCTAAGTTCCGATACTGTAAACCATTTCGCTGAAATTTAATTTGGAAAAAATTAACAATTTGGATGCTCTTCTGTTCTTACTCTGCTAAACTACACTTTTAGCAACAAAATAAATGGTTTACAGCAGTACCAGATGTAACAACATTTTATGCTTTTCAACGATGTGCACAAGTATACATATCTTCTCTAGAACAAGCTGTTGAAGCTAACCAATTTTAGGGGGCAATTTGTTTTTCAATAAAAAATGTTTCAGAATTTCCTGTCCGGTTCATATACATCCTATAATTCAGCTCTGCACCTTAGCTAGTTCCATCTCTGTAGTACATATCTTAGCTAGTTCGCTGGTGTTGCGAGCAATCCTAATCATCGGCTTAATCCCGATTACTCAATCTTTTTGCAAGACACGTAATAGGAACAAATTATGACCAGAGTTTAATCCATCATAATCACAAAGTCAAATATTAAACAAATGATTAAACTTCATTCTGAAGTTTACAAAACAGAGATTACGTAATGATACTATCTACACATAGAAAAAACTATGAATGAGCAAAACTGCGTAGAAATAGAGTAACGCAAGAGTCCATAGCACTTCATCAGGAACCGAATCACAATTATTTGTTACAACGGCTTTACGAATCTATCTAAATTGTATACAGACAATGGATATATAGAATACAAGCTATAAGTTATAATTACAAATTGAGACAAATTGAATCTTTTTAGCCTGATAAAATTAATTGTTTTTTCGATCACAAAGTAAAAGGAAAGTAGCTAATAAACAGTTACATAATTTTATTCGCTAGAAACCTTCATTTTTTGATTAGTTTTTAAGGTATACACATATATACTTGCGTATGTGTATTTGTAGTTACAATTGTACTACAGAAAGTTTTAATTTCTTTGTAAAACTATTAATTAGCCGATAAGACAGCACCAGAAACATAATGGACACGACATAGGTATATATATTATATATAAACACAATATTTTATACACCCAATTATGCTTAGCTACTGGTTAAGTATATCATAAAATAAGTATCACAGTATATCTGCAGAAAAACCTCATTATGAAAACAGTACAAAGTATAAAGCGACAGTGACGCTTTTGATTGTAATTATTCTTGCCACGGGAACGGGAGCTGTTAAATTTCGACCACGGTCCATGGAAAGGGCTCGTAATCAAACTTAACTCAAATTTGAATCAAGAATAAACGGGCAGCTGATGATATTTGGTCAAGTCTCTTTCTCAATTCGTCCAATCAACCGATGAATAAGCTCGGTCCAGAAAAAATCGATGCGATTATCGAAAAATCAAAATCAATAACAACAGCGATATCAGAGTTGTTGAAGCAGTCCTTGTAGCAATTCCACTTTCTTGCTCTTCAGTTGATGACAGTTTATCGGCTAAAACATGAAAGACCAAATTATGTCTTAAAAAACTACATGAAGATGAAGCACAAAAAATTCAGAATATCATAAAGTTGCAAAATTTGTAAATTCTAAAGCCAAAATATTTCGTCAAAATTCATGCTGGGCAAGAACAAAAAGTTACATACATTTTTCAGATCTTTCTTGAACGACTCAATAGTTTCTTTCCAGCTAATTTTCCAAAATTTCTTTTCCCAACAGTGTGAAGGATTTGCTAAATCGCTTACTGATATACTCAACCACGAAATCCGGCATTTCGGATGGTTGTCGGACTTCCGTTTCCGAATCCGTTTTCCACTGTTCCATTTCCGTTTCCGGGGATTTTTCGTAATGATTATATTGCGAAGAAATGACTCGATGCTGGGAATCGTTGATGATAACCTCATCATTAGTATCACTGCCCGGATTCAGTAGCGGTATCTCCCCAATTTCCGACTCAAATCCACCGGAAACTGAATTTGGAAACAGGGCTACTGGTTCTGGATTTTCTAAAAAAGGAAATTAAACTAAAAACGATAAAAATCGAGGACTCCGAAAATTCGTATCTCCGGTGGGACTAGAACTGACGGCAAGCCAGCATCAGCAGAATTTTTAACAATTTGTTGCCACTTTGAGGGAAAGTAATCGAATGACAGCTGAATTCACAGTAAAGATTATTAACATAAAAGCTTAGGTACTAAAATTTTCATATAATCGTTCAGCCATCCCAAGAGTAGGAAGCTTGGCCCTTCCTAATGGAAATGGCCTGCGAGATGCTCGGCACATTAAGGCCGAAATCGCGGGGGGGGGGGGTACCACTTACCATTGTTCAGAATGTGTTTATATGCGTTTGAACTAAAACGCATCTGATTGGCTAATCGCCTACCTTATGTCAAATTTAGCATCTCGCAGGCCATTTCCATTAGGAAGGGCCAAGCTTCCCACTCTTGGTATTATAAACTCTTGGTGATACCAAGGCAGACGCTTTAACCGATTTAGTTCAAATTTGGTATGGATGCATTTGAATACATATTTTGTGATCGATCTGCAGCAAAATTTAAATATTTTAAAAATAAATTTTAATTTTTCCAAGGGGGGACCAGAATTGGGGAATCAAAAAATATTTTGTATCCAATTTTGCTAAAAAGTCGCATATATACAGGAGTTTTCTGGGTCACCGAACACGAATCGGAAAACCGTTTTTGATTCAGTTTTCTGTTAGCTAGATTCAAGCTTAAACGTTAAGCTTACAGTGATTTCTAGCTAATGAAAAGCTGGATCCAAAAAGCGGTTTTCAGATTCGTGTTCAACGACCCAGAAAACACCTTTTTAGCAAAATTGGACGCAAAAACTTTTTTAGTTCACATTGAAAAAGTTAAAAATTTTAAATTTTAAAATTTTAAAATTTTGCTGCAGATCGATCACAAATGAATTTAAATGCATCCATATCAAGTTTGACCTAAATCGGTTAAGTGTTGCGAAAGTTACGCACAGGCACAGGTGTGCGTCTACCTTAGTATCCCAGTTCTGTATCTGTATGTCCTAACTGGCTAAGCTTTGCAGGCTAGTTTGGTTCTGCATAAGACACGGCCCCGGCCCGGGTGCATAAAGACAGCGAAAGGTAGTGTTAAAACATAAAACATGATTTCTTGATGGGACCTTGTTTTATGTACCGGACCGGGGCCGAGACCGTGTTTTATGCACACCCGCTTAACGGTTTAACGCTTATTCCAGGAAAATACCATATATACATATATTATATATATCCTATATGTATATACATATATTATATATACTCACCTATGTATGATGCCTTTCATTTAAGTTTTTGTGTAATCTTTGTTTTCATCTCAAATACAGTGTCACTGTTAAATTTTATTGGCCATTTCAGTGTAACCTTAACAGCAAAACTTTTAAAATGGTCCCCCACACATTAAGTCAATCTTCGTATAAAACAGTTTGCTCTTGCAACAGTCAACCCTCCTTAACTTAATCCTAAAAACAGTGCAGACACAGAAACCGAATGCTGTCAACTGTAATTTATGTTCACTAAATCTAAACTGGTAACATATGCATACGTACGAATAAGTTTCATTTTAGTGCAACCTAAAGATGTCCTCGCAAAGATGTGACTGAAATAATGCGAAATTAGTGTTGTCGGGCAATTTAAAACAAAACATAAACACTTTCCATCTAATTTGAAAGTTCACACCTGACAAGTTTGTATGTGCATACTCATTCTAAGTAAAGTAAGTCAGGAATTTTTGCTCAGTGCTGAAAGAAAACTTAAAAAATTAAATTTGAAACATTGTGAGGAATTTCCAAAATAATTTCTTATTCTAATAATAATTTATTCTTTCACCTTTCTTTGAAGCCACCTTTTTAATTGGATTAAATGGTTAAGTGGAGCGCAACCTATGTCGGCGATTTTGGACCAGAGGACAGAAATTTGCATATAAAAGGAAAGAACTCAAGACAATTTCACTAATATTTTGCGATTTAACAATTTCAGCATAAGAAGCCGCCTACTTAGGAATAATTGAGATTTCTCATTAAAATATTCGAATTAATTAGATTTTAACCAAATTAATACTCGCTTTTAGCCCGCATAAACTGACCAATCTATAAATAAGCGGTTGGCCAATGGGCTCTTTAAAGATAGGGGTTTTCTAGAAATCAAAATTCTAAAATTCATTTTTGTCAGGTTTTGTTGAAACAGGAAAATTAAAAATTTTAGTTTAACGAGTTTTTGAGAACAGGAAAAGAATTTCGAATTTTGTTGCCGAGTCCAACAAATTCAGTACTTAGTGCTATTTCAGTAGCCCAGTTTAGTTTATGTTTCAGCCACTAAACTGGTGTAAATTAAGGCATGAGGGGTCAAGGACAAAGTCCAGGCAAGCCAAGCCGGACAAAAACCGTGACCAATTTCCAACACTTCATCATTAATTTAACTTTCAGTTACAGTTTCAGCTATTAAAACAATACGAACAAAGCCACATGCGAATTTATCAATACCGCTTTGGTTCAATGTATAATACATCTTTAGTTTGTTGCACACAATACGGAGGTCCCTATTTTCAAATCCTTCAAAGTTTAGCTAGGCTAAATCAAACCTTCCCTCGTTTAGAACCTCGGCTCTTGTCTATCTCAGCTAGAGCATTATATCTAATTAAAACAGAGCAAGAAATAAAGGTAAAGGTAAGCGATCAGGAAAAGCGTTGACTAATGATCCAAAATTGTTACGCATCAAACGCTGGGGCTGGCTAACCCGTAGGGTGCTAATCCTCAAGGCAAACACGAAAATGATACCTTAGTCAGACAAAAGCCTGAGGCTCTATGCTTAATTAGGTCTAACTTAAACTAAGGCATATCACCACCCCATGCTCAGTCTAGAAGAAAACTCCTGCGAATGACTAATATTTTTCGTCTAAAACACCATTTATTTAAATGAAGCACTGTGAATATAATTAAGCTAGCTATTCAAAAAAGCTCACCGAAAAAAAGGAGGTCACTCATAGAGCGCAGAGGGTCTCTTGCGCTTCCCCCCCAGCCATAACTTTTGATTTTTTTGACCAATAACTTTGAAATGGCGTGGGTACATACTGGAGGCTTATAAATTCAAAAATTAAAAAAATTTTAAAATTTTAAAAGTTTTTTAAAAATTTTAAATTTTTGTTTAAAAAATTTTAAATTTTTGTTTGGTAAGGGGGGACCAAGGGGAACCAAAAAATTTTTTGAAAAAATTTTGCTGAAAACTTGCATAGGGGGGTTTTCAGGGGCGCTGAGCAATAATCTGAAACCCGTTTTTCGATACAGCTTTTCGTTAGCTCAGGATGAGCTAAAGTTGTAAGCTTAACATGTAAGCTCATGCTGAGCTAACGAGAAGCTGAATCGAAAAACGGTTATCAGATTCTTGCTCAACGCCCCTGAAACCCCCTATGCAAGTTTTCAGCAAAATTTTTTTAAAAAAATTTTTTGGTTCCCCTTGGTCCCCCCTTACCACCCCCCTTACCAAACAAAAATTTAAAATTTTTTAAAAATTTTTAAAATTTTTAAATTTTTTTAATTTTTGAATTTATAAGCCTCCAGTGTGCACCACACCAAATTTCAAAGTTATTGTCAAAAAATAAAAAGTTATGGCTGGGGGGAAGCGCAAGAGACCCGAGCACAGATTTAGTCAGAACTAAATATTTTTAGTTGTCTAAAATCTTAAATTGTTAATGTTTTCTGCGCGAATCAATCAAATTTTATACGTACCTAGGCTTACAGTCGGCCTGTCCTTTACTTCAAGGATAACTTTCATGTTTTTGGTCAAACAAAGGCCGCCTTTATCGTTATCATTCCCTTCTGCAGTTCCGTCAGATGTTGCTAAAATAATTTATATTTATTAATTAATTAATTAATTCTTAACAGTTTTTATTATGCTAAATAAACCATCGAAACATAGATAGACCAAACGAAAATGTATATAAACTAAGTGTATTCATGATTTCAGTTCTTTGAATAGGCGAAATCGTCTCATTTCTGCAGAATCTCATGAAATAGATCCCCGCAAAAGTTTACGTCTTACTTCCAACTAGATTTTAGTCAAGCTAACGTGGCAGAGGATACAAAATTAATCCGGTAAGGCTTACATATAAAATAGTACGTATGATTTGGTCGATACTCAAGCGCGAAGGGGTTGGGAGAAAAATCCCGAAAGGAAATGGTGAAAGTAGAAAACTGAAAAGGTTGGTCACAGGTCATGACTTTGGCAGTTTCTGGACCAGTAATATCACAGTTTTCGTAACCTTCACGTGATACCTAAAAAAACGAAAAAATTAATCGAGTACATACCTACCAGAGATGAAACCGGGTCACCGGGTCACCGGGTCAGTTCGGGTCACTATATGGACCGGGTCACCGGGTCACCGGGTCAGGAGTTCTGACCTGGTCTTGACCCGGTATTTTTGATTGGAGGAATTTTTTGCTTTTATATGATATTTTTCAAAGTTTCACCAATTTTGCCAACTGAAAACTTCAACAATTATTCAAAAACTAGCAATATACATATTCTTAACTTAATCGTGTAGTTTTTTAAATGCTTGTCGCTGCAGTAGTGTCCTCATAATATTTGTAATGTCCTGTCAAGCTTAGATCTAGGTTTGAAACTAACAATGATTGCGTTGAATCTTAACTGGAAAATGAAAACTATTACATGGGCCCTGAGAGTCTGAAAAACCTATGTTTTAAAACCTTATGTTCTGTTCTAAAACCTAAAATTCTTCATGCTTCATCAACTGTAAGTGATTAAGCGCTGCTGTATTATTTTTGGAGGGAGAGGGTCAAATTTCGGTAAGAAGGAAAATCTCAGCAACAGAAGGTTTACAGATTCTGAGTTTTGCTTTGCATTTTTTGCAATTGTTATGGCTTACTACATATATATCTTCAGGAACCAATTGTGATTGATTTTATTTCATATTCTGTGAATCCTAGCCGTACGAAAAAATATTTCCAAAGATTTTCCGCTAAGTGAAACTTCAATCATACCTACAACTAAATTATGATTAGAATTAGATGATGTTATGACTTTGGCAAAGTATTCTGGTCCATTTTGTTTGATTCAGAAAGCTATGTAGTTTACTTCACATTATTGAGTGGAAAATCGTGCAAATCGTTTTGATTTTTTCCAGCTTACTTACAATATTCATTTTTCAATGCTAGGTACTACTTTAAGGAAAGCAAAACTTTTGCCCAACTTGCTATTTAGTCGTCAAAAATGTCCAAAATGGTAAAAAACACTCACCGCACCCCAATAAAGTATTTTATTTTTTGCAAGCTTAAACCTGCATTTTCAAAACTACCGGGTCACCGGGTCAGGGGTCGACCGGGTCAACGGTCACCGGGTCAGTAAATAGTGACCCGGTTTCATCTCTGATACCTACATAGGTATATACATTTATTATATTCCATTAAAAGGATTATATAGATATATACATACAAAGGTGCAGATATACGTACGTATAATTCCATACTACATACGTATGCAAAAACCAGCTTTTTTCCAGCGAAAGGGAACTCTGAAAAGTGCAGCTGTCAGTATATATTAGTAATCAAAATGTGAACCGAGGCAAATAATCTGAAAATAACAATCTATTAAAATTACTCATAAATGTAGCTATGCTAAACCGGCCAAGTTATGAAAAAAATCTCACTGAAAAACAGATTAATTACATAATTAAGCGAGACTAAATGGATCATTAGGGGAAGCTATTAGTTGACTGAATTTCCTGGGTTGCTTCAAAGGGATTACGTAATGGGGCTGCTTTTGAACAAAGTTGGGACTAAAAGTTGGGCATAGCCACTAAAAAATAAGCAAAAAACAGATGGTTTCAAATTTTTTGCGTGCATCAAATGTTTCGTAGGATACTATATTTCAAGCTCAGCTGAAAAATGAAACTGTAAAATTAAATTTTGTTAAATTTTTGAATTTGCAGTTTGCAGTCGTGAATCCTAAATTTTAAATTTTGAGTTTTTTTGAGATTCACAAACGGGCACCATATGTAGATCACCCAATCGCTTTCCGAATAATTTTTGTAAATTTAAGAATGCTTCAGTTTATCACCATATACATAGGTTTATCACTTTCAGTTTATCACTTTACAGGAGAAATTTATTTTATTTTATTTTATTTATTTTTATTATTTAATTTAAGAGAACTTTTACCCTGTAAATGGTGGAGTATTCTGGTTGAATTGCATCGGATTCTTGGGTATAGAAGGGACAATGGATGTTGAGTCGATCCTTCAGCCGAACCACCATCACGTGATCTGTATTGTCGATACGAAATCTGAAACAGAAAAAGAAAAGGAAATGCGGAAAATGATTGAACGGTGTATAGGCCTGCAAGGTTATTCCATTAATCCTAGCAAATTTTCTCAGTTGATTCGAATTCCGGAACGTAATTCCTGGATCTTAACCCCACCAACCAGATTTGGGAGATGGGAGAGATTTATACATATCCACGCCTGTACACCAACAAACAAACAAACAAACAAACAAACAAACAAACAAACAAATAAACAAGAAACACTCAGGCGCCAAATTAAATCCATTAATTTTGCACCCCCGAGTGATAAATTACAAAAATCAACTGGTGTCACTGGTCTTTATGCCTTATTCACTCAGTTAAGGCTTTAGCTTGATTTAATGTCCCTGTTTTTCCCTTGGCTGGAACAACACATTAATTGCTTTTTAGGTCGAATTTCAAAGGAAATACATTCTTCACTGTGGCACATCTCCATTTTCCTTTATCCTAACAGAGGAAACCTCCTAAGCGAGCCATCAGCACGAAACCTAGCTTTTATCTAGTTCTATGCTTCTTTCTTGTTCAAATTCTTCAGAAAACTTCATTTACTCTTTGCCAATGTACGGCTTTCACTCAATCTTAGCTTAACAAATAAACACAAACCTACGTATTGATAGTGTACACGCAGAGTTGGTCGCGGGCCGCGGGTACCCGCGGGTACCCGCGGGGCGGGGCGGGGCAGGGCGGGTATTAGCAAATTTCAGTACCCGCACTACCCGCGCGGGTATCTGTGCGGGCCTGACCCTAAAACTTAAACAATTTTTGTCCTAAACTAAGTGAAATTTAATAGTTAATAGAGCACACTACATTTGCATTTTGACTTCTCACTTAGTTATGACAGTCTTCAGAGCTGCAATAGTGTATCTTTGCTGCGAATAAATGGTTAATGGAAATGCCGACCAGTCATCCCGGCAGTACTCATACACTGGTCTACTTATAGGTATTCTAGTTTTGGGTTTAGGAGCAAAACTGGGTCCAATTTAAGAACAAGAACAGGAACGGAGACGTATTTTTAGGAACTGGGCGGGAGAAACTCTATTTTCAGGAGCAGGATCAAAAACAGAGCTTTCTTTGTAGCAGCAAGAATTCGAATTTAATTTTAGTAACATTTCGAGCAGGGGTCTATTTTAAAATAGCAATGTTTACCTTAATGCCCTATTTGAGTTTGCGAGCTATTGGAGAATATACAAAATTCGTATTTGTAAAATAAATCCGCATATCTACATAGATGCGTCAACGCAATCATCCTGTGATCCTGATTCTTGTAACCTTGTAATCTTGTGAGCTTTTTGATTGCGTGTTCTTGTTTTTGAAATTTAGGTCCCATTCCGTTCCTATTCTTGTTCCTGAAATCAGTTTTTATTCTGTTCCTGTTCCGATTCCTGTTTCTGTCCCAGGTTTTAGATACCACCTTAAAATACCAAAATGGTTGGAATGTCTTCAAGAAAGGAATACTTTATTTTTCGTTTGTTTGATTAGTTTTCGAAAAAATTTGTGAATTATTTGCTTGCAACAAATTATGTGATTGTTTTAGAGTGTTTCGCACTAACAAAGTCTATGATAACGTAGAAACACAAAAATTTCTGTTTAAATTTAGTTTTCCACATGATTTGAGCAAAAAATTTTGCGGGTACCTTGCAGGTATTACACGCCTGCGGGCCGCGGGTTACGGGGCGGGGCGGGGCGGGTACCCTTCTGCGGGCCGCGGGCCGGGGCGGGTAGCAAAAATCCGGCCCGCGACCAACTCTGTGTACACGTACGTAAGATAGGTAGCAATAACAGTACATACGTTGTAGCTAAGCAGAGCGAAGATTTTAAGTGGTTTTCATGCAACAAACAAGTTCAGAGTTAAAATCTACTTCAAACCCCCCTCATTATTATGTCACTTGTCTTCAAGTGAAACATCATTTCAACAGGTTCATGTTTACTTCCATTCAGTGAAAGCTGTAAGCTAAGGCTTCCGTAAAGACACTCCGTAAAATAAACAAGGGCTGGCCTCCCCCCCTCCCCCAAACACAACACTTTAAGTTAAGTACTTGTCACGGTGTTGAAAATGAGCTCTAAAACACACTTCATTACGAAACATTTACACACAAACATGGGAGTTATAGTGCAGTGTAAATCATGTTGGCACGCTTGCTTAATCGCAAAACAAGGTGTTCGAATTTATTGCACCCAAATATTTTTGATTGAAACCATAGGTACATCAATGTGATACAAACAAAAGCTGAAGTTTTATAGATTTCCCTCTAATTATACAAATAACAGAATCACAACTGAAATCCGCACACTCAATTCCAGTGCTCATGGAAAACAGATAAAAAACTCAGTAAACGTAAACTTTGCATACCTTTAGTAATTACAAGAGTGTAATGATTAGTAAACATACAAAATGTTTTTAACAGCCAGTTATCCTCATTACGCACTTAATTAATAGACAAAATTGGAAGAAGATATATGAAGATACATTCTCAGTTTTTGCGGGTGAAAGTTAAAAATAACGTTTCTTTTTGCTGATCTGAACAGAAGATCACAGATTTTGAAAAGTGTACAACAAATTGTAGAAAGAAAGAATGAACAAAAGCTCTAAGTCCCATCTTTCTTCATAGCTATGATGTTATGTAGTTATGGCTGTTCCTAAGAGAGTGCCGGTCTAGAAAACCAGAGGTTGCAGGTTCGACTCACATCACGGACTTTTTTCGAATTTTCGAATTCGTAAAGATCTAATTAAGGACAAACACAAATTCTAGCAAACCGAGACAGACTAAGCAATTAATGCTATATCTAATTTCTAATTAAATAATGTGTATTAACTATATAGATTTTATTAGTTGCATAATCCTAACCAATCATACGTAAAATAGCAAATGTGCAACTTTAGTTCAATTGTCCAACAAACCGTTAATGTAGCCTCATTATGGCATTAACGGCAATTTTAAGCTCCTTTCAAGGTTGAAAGCCTCAAACAAAACCCCCCACATTTCCTTCTTAACAAGAAACATTTTTGGATTATGTAAATCCTGAAATAACAAGGCGAAAATTCCTGTCTGAAAACAGGAAAGAAAGTTGAAAACGAAAGTGGTTTCAGGGAAAATCTTAAAATTCACAGCGTTTGATCCAATAAAAACTGTAAACGATCCGTAAGACAAGCCTGTCGGAGCTTTGAAATCGATAAGGGTGGGTAATTATAATCGATGTAGTGTGCTTGTACTATATATTTTTATTCCTGCTGGAGCAGGAATGTATAAAACGGAAACTTATATGTTTAGTGCATATAATGAGCCATTTCTCCATTTAGAAGCCCTATCTTCAACACAGGGCTAGCTTAGGTCAGATTTTTTGCATTTGGATTATGCAAATTAGGTTTAGAATCTATTTAAGGAACAGAACTGAGCGCCGTCGCGCAGTCTTCGACTGTCAGCAATCTAAACGGTTGCAGATTTTTGAGCACCAGTGTAGCTTGGGAGCTACACATCGGTGCATTAGGTAGGTACTAGCTTGCGCTTGGCATCACAAGTTCAGCCAGGCATGGCAAGAATAGGTATGATCTCCCTGATTTGGGAAGGCAAGTGAAATTGTAAACAAAACATTGAGCTTCCTACAAAAAACTAGTTTGCATTTGAATAAAGAAAAGGTCTATAAAGGAATACTGCCCCCTTTTGGGGCCTACTTGTTGTGTTTTAAGTCATCTGTCAGATGATACGCTACAAGCCCAGGAACCATGATACCGTTGTTAAAAGAAGAAGAAGAACGTTTCCTGCTCCACCTCTACTCTACGTCTTTACCTTTGTAATAGTCCTCAAAAGATATGTATAAGTATGTAAACTTTTGCCAGAAATTTTTGTCCAATATGTACGAATATGGAAACCAGTTTTTCGCTCATGGGTCTTTCCCATTATCCCCCCCCCACCGCTCAGAATAAGTACCGAAGAAGCACAATTTGACTGATTGAGTTGAAATTTGGTGGACGTAGGTTTTCGGACCTGCTGATTTCATAAATGTAAAAATTTCAAGAATTTAAAAAAATTTTAAAAATTTCAAAATTTTAGTTTGGTAAGGGGGTACCAAGAGGAACCGGAAAAGTTTTTGAACAATTTTTTGCTGAAAACTTGCGTGCAGGGGTTTTCTGGGGTGCTGATCACGAATCTGAAATCAGTTTTTCGCTTCAGCTTTTCGTTAGCTTAATATAAGCTAAAGTTTTAAGCTTAAGATGTAAGCTTATCCTGAGCTAACAAAAAGTTGAATCGAAAAACCGATTTCAGAGTCGTGATCAGCACCCCAGAAAACCCCTGTAAGCAAGTTTTTAGCAAAATGTTTTCGAATTTCGGTTCCCCTTGGTCCCCCTTTACCAAACTCAAATTTTAAAATTTTTAAATGTTTAAAAATTTAAATTTTTTTGCATTTTTGAAATCAGCAGGTTCGAAAACCTACCCCTACCAAATTTCAACTCAATCAGTCAAATTGTGCTTCTTCGGTACTTCTTCGGAGCTGTGGGGGAAAGAAATGGGAATGGGAAAGACCCTCCATTTCCACTTCCATTTCCATTTTCGCTCCAAACCATTCCCTCCCTCCTTCGCTGCTTCCTTCGCTACTTGCAAGATTTTGCCTTCGCAAAAAAAGACAATATTCTTGTAAACGGTTTAACTTTTGACCAACAGCTGTCAGATCTTTTGGTTTATGAAAATTGGAAACAGTTAGTCGAAACAGAACGTAACAGGATGAGAAACCAAGTAAAAGGCAGCATTTCTGCAAATTAATGAGGCACCGGCGCCTGGCTCCAGCCCTGGTGGTCAGGAACCTGTTCCGACCAGGTCCAAAATTGTGTAGATTGACAGTTTTTACCAAATTTTTTAATTTTGAAAGCCGAAAATAAGTTACATTGTTACAAATCATTAGTTTTATCAACGATTTGGATAAAACCACCGTATATGCGTATTTGTGCATACTTGAAATTACAACGAAATCAGAATTTTAAAGAAAGTTTCAATATTTTCAGCTCAAAAAATTTCAATTTGTTTGCACCGCCAATTTTCAGGAGCCAGTCCGGCAGTGGTGGCCTCGGTACGTCTCTAGCAGAAATATTGTTCAACATGGTATTGACCAACACCAAAAAGTGCAAGAACAAGCTCCTTAAAATTACAATCAAAATTTAAAGCTAAAAATTTTTAAATTTATTTTAAAAACAACTCACATAGGATTTGAGGAGTTCCAGTACAGATCAGGAACAGGAAGAGAGGGCATAGCGCGGACAAAAGTAAACACTAGCATCAGAATAATCACAAAATCCAGCAATAGCAAATACATTCTGGAAGCGGCTAAAACAGAGAAAGCCGCCATCAGTGATATAATAGTGACAAAAGTGTCACACACTCTCGTCAGCTTTACGCAATGCTAGAGAATAGCACAACGCCACCTAGCGGATGCGAAGGCTGATCACTAAACGAATGTTTCAGTTTCCCTAAGTTGTCCAACGTCAATAAAAACAGAATCAACCAAATCAAAACTATAGTTTCAGTTTAAAACGTATAATTACATACATAATAATAATAAATGGTTATATTTTCAAACTCCAAAAATTCAGACGACCTGAGCGATTATAGAAACCGTAATGATTGTTTCAACTTACATTTGCTGCCAACATTGGCAACACAGCAGCCAATAACCGTACCTATGTGTAAGCTTGTCTTTTAGGTTTACAAAAACTAAAATCAATAAATTATTTTTCTATTAAAGGAGGCGGCGGCAGAATGGTAAAAACAAATGGATGATCACATCAGATCAGTCCGTCAGCAAATCCGATTGGGCGATTTGAGACTGTTCCTTGAGACGGGCCCGACTTGGCTTGTCCCGCTAAGTGTCCGGCCCTGTGAAAAACGGTTGGTTCGAATACCTACAAAGCCCGTGCTCAGTGACCTGCTCTAACCAGCCAGCGCGCAAATAGTATAGTATTTAAAGGAAAAATTATGGGATCTTTTCCACAATACCCCCCTGAAAATGCAGTGGTTGGTTTTGGTGGTTATTAGGTGATCCAAATGCGTTTATACTTTGGTAGGGTATACCTGAGGTTCAGTATTAAAATATTAAATTTTACAATTTCTTAAAATTTTGGATTTTTTAAATTTTCCGGTAGAATCGATGAAGCCGAGCATTTTTCATCTTGCATCAACATCTGAAAGTGCTTTCTGCGATCCCTACAGCGGCGCTAACAGGTACGGAAAATGAAGGAAAACGAAAAGGAAAACGAAAACGGAAAAGGAAAACGCCGCCTGCAAACGCCGCGATTCTTTGGTATGCACACCCCGCACCACAGCTTCAAGTACGGTGTACGCATATCAAAGTAGATGCATTTCTAAAAAACTTTATCAAATCTGTACGGACACACGGCCCACGGCCCAAAATTCATATCCTTTAGGTATACCCAAGACCAAAAGATTTTCAGTTTACATGTTGTCATTCAATCTTTCTTTGGACTTATCTGCGCTGTGAGTCTGCAAGCCTGCAAATCATGACTATGTACAAATCTGGAAAGAAACTGAAAAAAGCAGAACTCATCGAGCAATTTTTCCCTCTTTAAAATTTGCCTCATATACTGCACCTTACAGTTGACAAATCATGTTTAAACTATCTTAACCATGCTTATTCAACAGCACCAAAATACATTTACTACAGTCTTTAAGTTGAGCATAACCAACATTTGAGCTAATTTAAGCATGAGCAGTTTTGTAAGCGGACGTCTGTCAGCTTCCAAAGCTTCGTGACTTTACAGCCGTTTCGCATCGATGGAAAGAAGTTACTTTACAAAAATTACAAAAGTCACACTTTAAAGTGTTGCCCTACACAGCTTAGCTACTGTATGAAATTTGTTATACTTTTCACAAGGTGGACCACCTAGGTATAAATGGATGCTTTTTACGCTGTGTTAACTAGAGCAATTAAAACAAGAACACTGTGGTGGCATTTTTGTGGTGAATGGGGGAAGAACAATGCAATGTGAAGACTTGCTGAGATCTCATCTGTGACTGTTGTTTGCTCTTGTCACCAATTTCTGGGAGGGAGGGAAAAGTTGAGTTTCAATTATTTCATCTCTCCTGCCAACACTCTATTCAGAGACCTGACAACATTGTCACAAATCTAATATTAATATGAATGGACCTCTTTAGTGTAGTCGCACGCCAGGGTGGTCCAACAATTAGGGATTATACTAAAATTATCATGGAATCTATTTGATTTGCATATTTTCTTTTTTTTGGAAACTGTCCGGCTAAAAAGTGTGACTAACGTCCCAATCCTGGTTTGACTACATAAAATAAGTACTTACAAATGAAATTGAGTTTTGAGGCGCACTTGAAACTTCCACCAGCTGTCCGACAAGTACAAAGCATTCCATGGTAGTTTACACCTATATTTTACACCTATTCCGGGGTCTTTCCCATTATCCCCCCCAGGATAAGCTTACATCTTAAGCTTAAAACTTTAGCCCATAGTTAGCTAACTAAAAGCTGAATCGAAAAACTGATTTCAGATTCGTGATCAGCGCCCCAGAAAACCCCTATGTGCAAGTTTTCACCAAAATCATGGACAAAAATTTTTCGGTTTCCCTTGGTCCCCCCTTACCAAACTAAAATTTAAAAATTTTTAAAAATTTTTTAAAATTTTAAAATTTTTGCATTTTTGAAATCAGCAGGTTCGAAAACCTACCCCTACCAAATTTCAACTCAATCAGTCGATTTGTGCTCCTTCGGTACTTCTTCGGAGTGGGGGGATAATGGGAAAGACCCCTATTCCGAAGTTTCGTTTTACTGGCACAACTTTTTGCTGTTTGAAAACTAGAATCAAATTCGAGTTCATATGTATATAAGCTATTTTGATTAAATCCACTTACGTAGGCAAAGGAAACTTTCAATCCAAAAGCATTCTCAAGCTTAAAATTTCGTATTGGGTATTTGAGGATTGTATTGTATTGTATGTATTTAGTCGTGCTCTAAGTGATTCGAAAAAATATTTCAGTAAAATTTGATACAAACTATTCTTGGTATGGTCAACCCGCTTTAGCCGCCAAATGTCTCGACATCGAATGCTTTTGTAGTCTGTTGTAAAGAAACAGTTTAGGTTAAACGAGAAGCACTCCCCGCATAGGGAGTGCCAGTGAAATAGTGGACGTGGACAATACAAAATGTCAACTCTTTATTATGAAGTTAAATTGTTTCTTAAACTAGTTGGACCAATAAATAACCAACGTCAGTGTGATTGATGACAGGCTCCAGCTTTAAGCCTGGAAGAAAAAAGTTTTGAGTGTCACAAAAGTTAGAGAAGACACCAAAAACAGGACCACCAGTATAGAAAGTTTCTGTTTCACTCCCAGATTTCAGAGGTCTAAAGAAGCAATTTTATGGAGAAAAGAACGTCATCTTAATTGTGACCATTGAATTTTCCAAATTGAATTATCTTTTTATCTTGAGTGAGTCGTTAGCCTGTTCCTTAATCATTCCGTAGAGCTTTATTGTGCTAAGTAGGTTTTAAGGATTGTATGTTTTAGATGGGTCCATAAATTTTGCCTGAATTACCGTTACCATAGCTATATTGACTAGTACTTCATAAATTAGTTCAGTTTCAGATCTTGGCCAAATGGTAGTCGGAGTTTGAACAGTCAGAATTCAAAATCATTTGATAAAAGTATTTAAGGAGTAAACACAGCCACGAAAGAAAAGCCATTTTTACTAACTAAAGTCCTTGGTAACAAGGACGCCAGTTAGGTAAGATTAAGCAATTTATTGCTACTCATGGAAAGTCCGGAAGACCTTGTAGCTCCTTAAACTTCGACGACTCAAAAAATGATAAAATAATTGATAAAATAAATAAATGATAAAAATAATAAATAAATGATAAATGATAATAAAGAAATTATGGGTGCGTTACCCACAGTTTGGTTTCAACATTAAAAGCGTCGCCATCAAGCAACCACAAAGCGTTGCCATCAATCCCGAGTGCCGTGGGTTCGATTCCCACCTGCGTCGGAAATTCTTTTTCTTTTCTTTTTCTGAAATGTTTGAAATTCTTTTTTCGCTTTTTAAGTCAATAAAAGTACGACTTTAAAAGTTCTATTCCGCTAATCCTAGGAATTTGATCTTCCACTCAGAACAGGCAAGAGAGTATTTGACTAAGCCTGAGCAATACAACAACCGGTAGCAAAATCCTCTTTTATTGTGTTGAAACATAGTAACAAAGTGTGTGTTCCAGATTAAGTGACACTCTGCTAAACAAAATATTTCCAATTGGTATTTATTTAACTAGATTGTTGTCATTCTTTCGACACTTTCGTAAATCCTCTCTGTTGTCTCAGCTATGTCAATAAATTTGGGTGTTGTCCTACCCCGCCCCTAAAAATTCCGAATTACGGAAAATAGGGAACGTGTCATATTGTTGTGTGGGTGGGATTGTCAGATGGAAGTTCAAATGAACAAATGACTGCTATCAGTATCAGTTGGCAATTATGATTAGCTTGAGTGAAAGATTTAACTTAAATATTATCAAGAGTACATAATACATAAGAGTATGCTGTTTATAAATCATGCTAACCCAATTAATCATTTTAAAAAAAGTGTGGTTTTAGATGAACCTACGCAGAAGAACCGACATCCTAAAGCCAATAATTTCCAGGGTAGAACCCGGCTCCGGCCCCGGCCCCGGCCCCGGCGCACACAGGGTTAATAAGTGGGTAAAACCCGGCGCACTTAAATGTAAATTCTTATGCATATAACAGAGGTGTATTGTAAGGGAAGCAGGCATAGGAAAAGATTGATAAGCCTGCAATGGGAGTTCAGCTGATGGTCCCGTGGTGTAGTGGTTAGCATGTCTGACTCTAGAGCAGAAGGGCCGTGGTTCGATCCCCGGCGGGACCAATTCTTTACTTTCAATGGTGAGTGAAAAGCTGAACCTCCCTCTTCCCTTCTCTCTTCTAGGTCCTGGTTTCGTGGGTACGAGGGTGCCTGACGCCTCCCGTTCGGGCTTGTCCTTGGTTTCTTCTTGGTCCACCAGCCCTGGTAGAAGCGCTACAGTATGTGTAATTACGCTTATGTGTAAAGATTTAAGGCGTAGTTTATGAGTTGAGTTTTGTACTTTACAGTGTGTTACGCAACCTTTTCTAGCCATTTTGTATTAATTCATGGTTGCTACTTATGAAAATAAATAATTTTGAAATATATGAATTATATTTGTAAGAACCGATTAAAAAGCTTAAAATTATCCAATATTATATATTAATTCCTAAGACATTCCTAAAATTGGTATGTCTTATCCCCCCATAGTAAACTTTACAAGTTAATAATTTTTGAATTTTAAAATTTAAATTTATCGTCATTTTTATATTTGGTGTAACTATGTCAGCAAAATTTCTTGAATGCTTTTTAATTACGTATTGTTTCTAAATATTGTTTCAAATTGTTTTACAACTTCGTGATGTATGGTAAAAATAAATTCCAAGCTTTTGCTATGCTGCCGTCCAAATCCAAAAGACGTAACTACATTTTGACTAATTTTTGCTATGACCATTTGTGTGAATTCTGCTATACTTTTTCATCAGATCAATCTTTGTGACCACTGTGTAAAATGATACTATTTGACTGGATTTATCTATCAGAAAGTTTATTTTTGTAAATATAGGCAAAATTGGCGCAGTATGGCAGTTACGTCTTTTGGCGCACGTAGTCCTTGGGTACTTCGATTAATAGCAGCTCGAAGCCATAAAGACGTATGTGCAATGTTAACTTGCAGATACGACTTTCTGGCTTTGTCTTGGAATCCATAATTGCAGATACATTTTTCTGCCAAGTTTATTACTACAAATGCAATGAAGATACGTTCTAACATAGCTAGTTAAATTCAGCATAAAATTTTGTAATTCTGATCTGTACGTTCTTCGTGGCGTCGTGTCCTTACTAGAATTAGATGATTGGCCCGGGTCCCCTGGGTAGTATATATAGTGGTAATGTTACACAGGAGTGGCGCGTACGGTCCCGGATTAAATCCCCGACCGCCTCTTATCCCAACAGCCCTCTTAAGGGCTACTAGCCTGAAGACGCCCATAGGTAAAGATAGGCGAAACGTCGCGACCCAAAATTTAACAGCTGCCGTGGCAAGAAAAGGCCAATCATCTAATTCTAGTAATAAAATTTTGTGTATGTATTTGGTCATAACTCCATTTTGGCCAAAATGTTAGTTACGACTTTTTGGTTTTGGACGGCAGTAGGGTAAAACGGGGTAATAAGGGACAAAAACGTTTTGCATTTCCGAAGATTTCACTAAGATGAAAGATTAAACCTTTCGATCTGGTTCAATACGCAACCAAATTTTATGATTTATGTATCAAATTGAAGCTTTGTTTGTTCCGAATTTTTTGCTATAGTGTTTATTTTGCTCAAGTAAAAGAATTTTGGAATATGATAATAAAATTGGAAAAGATTGCCATTTTTCGAAAACCGGGTTTTAAGGGACATAATCAGGGATATTAAGGAACAGGCCTGGACATTAAGGGACAGTATATGATTTGTGTGTAAATTGGCCCTACTGTTTAGCCCACTAATACTCCAGCTAAATAATCAAAATTTGAATAATTTCAAAATAGGTCTAAATACCTCAAGACTTTGAATTTATGCTATTTAAGCCTCAAGATTTTCAAAAATTCAAAAAAATTTAAATTTTAAATTTTTTTAAAATTTTAAAATTTTGTAAAAACTCTTTTTCTTGATAGAGTCTATGATGCTGAACATTTTTTATCCTTGCACCATTTGTTGAAAATGCTTTCTGCGTTTACTATAGCAGTTTTAAAGTTTGAAGATCAAAGAGTTCTGCCGCTCTTAAAAGTTTCACTCAAATTGGGAATTAATCACGAATTTTGGTTGCATCACAGTCATTAATCTGATATTAGTTAAAAACCATTTGGGTATTCAGATCTGTGTTTTGACCTAAGCTCAAATATAGAGCAGAATAACATATAGGCGGCATGTTTCTTTGATCTTAAGATTTAAAAATGGCTGTACTGGGAGCTAGAAGAATTTTCGACAGGTGGTCCAAGAAGGAAAAATGTTCGGCATCCTAAATAGTATCTAATGGCACCAAAAATTTACAATTCCACGGTGTCCCTTAATACCCTGAATTGTCCCTATTTGTCCCCCCCAACGTCCCTTAATAGCCGAAATAGCTGTCCCTTATTAGCTGGAAAAGTGCATCGTGGCAAACAGGCCAAAAATCTTGGAAAGAACCAAATTCTTTAAAAAGGACGACGCTACAATATTCGCCACATTTTGTAAATGATGTATGATGATAAATGATGTAAAACTTGCTGTCCAAATAAGAAAATCGAGTATGGTAGCTCAATTTAAAATCTTTGAAATTTGAAAAAGTGGGACGAATTGAAAATACAGAAAACGAGTACTTCCAAATAATTCTTAATATCTTTTGCTTGGATAAAATCTATTACATGATCGAGATGTCATTCGATAGAGGAGAAACAGGGCTTTCGTTTGCTGTATCGTCCAAAAAGATTGGTTTTCTAATGCGAAGTGACATTCGAAAAAACCGCAACATTGTCCCTTATTATCAGGTGTTCCTTATTACCCCGTTTTACCCTATGCATTTATTTCATTATATCCAAATGTTTCATTAAAAGCAATGTATAAGAAAAATATGTAACTGCGTGACTTAACTGAAAAAATCATAATGAAAACAAAACAATGTGATATATACTTTTCCATTTTGCAAGGGATTGTACTGTATATACTGTTTGCATTACTGTAAACAAATACAATGTATTCTGTATTTGCATGCATAATACACACGTATATATATGCACGTGTTTAACTGCGCCGGGTTTTTTAAACATTGGGGCCGGGTTTTACCCTGCGCCGGGGCCGGGGTCGGGACCGTGGTTTACCCACCTAAAACAAATGCATGCGCCGGGGCCGGGGCCGTATTTTACCCAGGTGCGCCGGGGCCGGGGCCGGAGCCGGGGCCGGGTTTTACCCACACCCTAATTTCCTGATGTAGAAGATTATGTCCCATACCGACTACCTCACGTACCGAAGGGTTGCCCCAAATATTCAATGCCGATTAATTTCACAGAAGGCAAAGGAAAGTTTTCTTTTCTTCTGGAAAACGGGAAACTATGGAACTCTCGGAAACTGGTCAAAGTGCATGGTTTCGAAACATCTTCCCAATCTGATGATGAAACAGAAAATCCGTTTCTGTAACCTCGAAAATTTCCAAGAGCCAGCCATCATTGTCAATCTACCAGCAATGATGGATCCCATTGAGGCAGACCCATTGGTTCCCGCCGCTGCACCACTGCGCCCACTCCGCGACAGGCAACCATAATGTCATCAATGTCATAATGTCATAATGGCATAATGTCATCGATGAGAAGAGTTTATCGACGGGCATACTTTGACAATTGAACTTTTCAAGAGGGGGAAGAACTGTAGTAAAGAAAGAAATGAAATTTCTTTAACAACTAAGAAAATATCCTATATTTAGCCAACAATTCTGTTGAAGTTTTCGTTATAACTGTTGAGTTTTTCATCGCATTACTGAATTTTGTATGCAGATATATATATATACATATATATATATATATATATATATATATATATATATATATATATCTTCATGTCAAACTGAGTAGCCTCTTGAATGAGACGACTTTGTACGAAGGTGAGGGTCAAGTCACCATCTCGGGAATCTAACGCAGTGATTAGATTGTTGTAGGAATCTGGCAAACTTGACAGTAAAGTCGTCACCAAATCTTCTTCGCATCGCTAGCCGCTAACTGATCCGCCAAATCTTTAATTGGGTTGATATGCGTTAACATGTCCTGACCTTCTGTCATCACGACGCGAAACAGTTTACTTCGCAGAAACTCTATTTGTTCACCAACGTTCTGCGCTCGTAATGGGTCTTCAAGTTTTCCCACGCTTCCTGGGCAGTCTTGGCAGCCTTCACCAAGAAAATCTGAGAGTCATCTAACCCCAGAACCAGATTTGCTAAAGCCCTATTTGCCCTTTTTCGGATGTCCCTTTCTTGACCCGGAGTAGCGCCAGCAGGTAAAGCTTCAATTCCCTCGGCAAATCCCCACAGATCTCTCTTCATCAATAACATCTGCATTTTAAATTTCCACATAGGGTAATTAGTCCCGTCAAAATTGTCAATGGAGAGTCCCTTCGATTGCTGCCGCCATCACCGGTTCTGCTGTAGGCAGGAAAAAAACGGCAGACAAACCAAAAAGGATCAGAACTTCATAAAAAAGTCGCTTTGATGAGCATTACCATTTACCAAGGACGCCCCGGGCCCATAACCTAATGGGCAGAGTATTTAATGACTGGGCCAACTACTGACATAAAGCAAATTTTAATCTGCACACAACTAAAACATGTGACGACTACTCTTAGAATAGCTAGTATATATGTAGTTGTTATAATGATGTTCAGTCAGTAGCACAAAGCTTAGGTGAAGACATTAGAGACTGTAGGTTTAACTATCTTTTAACAAATTCCTTGTAAAATCTTCATAAAAATTTTCCCAAAATTGCAACTGTTCTTTAATTGGAGGTAGCTAGAGTTGTGCCCGGGCCTTGAATCGGGCCTCGGGCTCCGGGCCGGCCCGGGCCGGCCCGGGCCCGGTTGTTGGAGCGGTAGGCCCGGCCCGGGCCCGGGCCCGGTCGGCCGCGCAGGCCCGGCCAGAGCCGGGCCTGCCGGGCCTGGGAGGCCCGGCCAGGCCCGGCCGGGCCCGGTGAGGCCCGGTCAAACTTTTACTATCCATTTTCTAATTTTTTTCCACAATTTCTTCACTAGAAAGTCCAATTTAAGCTTACGCGAGTTGTCTAAGTTGTAATAAATAGCACTAACTATTGTTTGGCACTGTTTTCTGTATGCCGGGCCTTTACCGGGCCGACCGGGCCTACACCGGGCCGCCGGGCCCATCGGGCCTACCGGGCCTTGAATCGGGCCTCCGGGCCCGGGCCGGGCTCGGCCCGGCCCGAGGCCCGGCCCGGTTGGTTCAGCAGGCCCGGGCCCGGGCCCGACCCGGGAAATTTGTTAACGGCACAACTCTAGAGGTAGCTACTGTTTAACATCAACAAAAATCAGATAGTAATCAAACTGTGTCGTATGTAAAGGACTAAAAATTTCTTAAAAAATACTGTTAGATTTTATACGGTTCCCTCAAGTATATTCAGGATTTCGTTCCAGTGTTCCACATCCGATCGTCACTTGAATCTATTTCGATCATGTGGCGAAGCCAGATCTTGTTGCGGACCTTTGGCAACAATTCCATTAGGGTTCAGCTTCAGCATACTTAAATAGTATAAACCCTTTATATCATCCATATCCACTGTTTCCGATATCCCTGGGACCTGAAGTACAATAAAAATCATGACAGCGAAATAAAAAACTGAAAATCTGTACCCTAGTAAATTATAAAAAATGAACTCCCCCACTAAACCATCTGAGATTTCTTTATATTTCTGATTTTTTTAAGTTGTAAGTAAATTTTTCCGTATATATCGAAAAAGCAAATAGGTAAGGTGCAAGCACAAAAATCAGGGGTTGCAAACTACATTTTGTGAAAGGCTAAATAAGGCTAAATTTAAAGCTGAATTTAAAATAAATAAAATTGTTAAATTTAGATAATTACAATCTATAGCAATCGGCAGTTTACGATACCTGATACAAGTCCTTCAAGTAGTTGTACAGGTTGGGATATTGGTAGATCAACTTTACATTACACTTAAAAAGATTATAATAGATTTGATCAAATCTAACTAAAGTAGTAAACAATTTCCAATCCACTTCGGTCATTTGATTATCCAACAAATAACGCTGATTCTTTAATCTTTCCTCTATCCAGTCTAAAGTTGTAAACAAATTGTTTACGGCCTCATCGTAGGCTGCTTGCGATTTAGCGAATCCACACTTATAGACACCCATGATTACGTTGTCGTTAAGTTTTTCCGTAATTTCGTCAATTTCAGTTCGCAGATTTTCAGGATATAGGTCCACCGTATTTCCGGTAATATGATTGAAAGACGAATTGAACATTCGAATAATATCCGAGGAATCGTTGTTTACGATTTTCTGCGTTTTCTTGTCGAATAAAACCGGAACGGGGCATCGACCCGTAAATTTCGGATCTGATTTCTGATACACTTCGTACAGAAATTTAAATCCATTTATGGGGTCGGTTCTATCGTCTGTGAAGGGCCATCCATTCTCACCCAATATCTGTCCAACTTTTGATACCGAAATCACTTTTTCCAGACCTTTTAGGACCCGGAAAATTATCGCTCTAGTGGCGAATGGACAACCATAGGATACATAGAGATGATATCGATCTTCTTCCGCAGGAAACTCCCCAGAACCGTCGGAAGAAATCCAGTTTTTAAATTTATTATCGGGGACGATAACATCCCCGCTAATCCAAATACCGTCCTGTAAAACACCCATTTCGCTGATGGCTACAAATAGCGGGACTGTCTGAAAAGAAAAAGCTGCTCAACAGCTATAATTTCCTATTCATAAGAACGGCTGGATTTAATTTTTTTAATTTATGATATGCTTAAACTGTCTACATATGTTTGATAAGAGTATGACAGGTGTAACATCTCACAGTTAAATTGGAGTGTGAGCCCTCTAGCGCGGTGGTTTCTTGCTGCGCTGTAAGTAGAGGATCATGTCAAGCCTAGACCTAGAGGTTGCAGAAAATAAGCTCTAGCACACTATTTCAAATCCCTCCTGTGCAATTTGCCGAGACTTTCAAAGGGTGGCCGCCCGTCAGCTGGAGCTTGTACCACAGCACCTCCATTGCGGTGAACGTAACGGACGTTCTGATAGCCTTGTAGAACACCTTGGGTAATTGCTGTGGCAATTATTCAGTTTCGCATCCCCCTTCCCTCAAAAATTTCTACGTTCCAAGCTGGCACAACCCCTAAGCGGAATATCAAGTAGGGTGAGATGGCTGTAAAAAATTTTGGAGTGACTGTGTTTATTTTATCTCAAAAGTTACTACCAGAATGATCTCTGCGAATGGTTTATTCAAAATTAGGGGCTTCCCGAGAATAGAAGCAGTAAAGGAAACGAGAGTGCCTTGAACACTTGAACATACCTATGTGGGAAATTTCTATATGTATAATTTGTTTAACCCTTTTATACCCGCGGCGGCCATTTGGCACAAGTGGTAATTTTTGGAATTTGTTCCAAAAAGCAGACACCGGTAGCACAATGGCGCTCTGATCACGCACTGCATTTTTCTTCGACACTCACACTACAACTTGGAGCAATAAATTCAATAGTTGCTAACGAAATGAAGTCCCGGCTGCCCTTTGGCGGAATGGATGATTCGGCCAATTGTGTGCTATGTTTCTGTGTTTATTTTTAACGATTCCAACATCGGTTGTAATTAGTTGGCGGCAAAGCCGTTCTAGCGGATGATAGGGGAGGTTATGCAGATTGAATTAACATATAGTTGATTCCGTCTCAGAATCAAGTCTTGCACCTGGAAATAAATTTATTGGTTTTTTGCAATGAAAGTTTAGCAAAAATTCGTACTTTGTTCAACGTTGACGGCTTCTAACTTTTTCGAGTGCATCAGAGATCCAAAGGCGTTGTAGTCAAAAACGTAGAGAATTTAATTCTCTATCGATTAGTGGTCGTCCCATCTCTCTAGATTCTCTCAGTAAAAAATGGCAGCCAAAAAAGTAAAATTTGTCATTTTGAGCCGCTTTCCCCGAGAAGTCTTGGGCAGAAGAGGGTTAAGCAAATGTTATTAGAACAAAGTCAATCTTATCTTATCATCAGCTTTAGGTTTTTGAAGCAGCAACAAGCAACAGATTTGTGCAAAATTAGTGATGTGTTGTGCAGAAACTCCTAGATCCGATAATTGTTACCTGCTGGTAACAATAGACATGCTGCGAGGTGACTACTTTGTCAATTTTTTATTTAAGTTTTTACAACGCATTAAAAAGACCTCTGTTCTACCGCAAACTCATAGACCCTATCCAGCAAACATTTGCTAGCTCGAGTCTGGACCCACTAACTAACTCATAAGACGTCAAACAACCAAAAAGTGAGGCAAGCCCTATCTTCAGCAAATCTGCAAAAACGAATACCCAAATCGAAACTGAAATGTGACCAGTCAACTGTGTGTATGCCGGCATTTAAATCCCAGCTCATGTATTATAGCGATTTAAGAAATTTAGGACTGAAAGAATACTAAATCGCGACAACACCAATTCACCAGCACTACTTACGAAGTTAAAGTGAAAGTAAAGTTGACGTCGTGATATATGTGTACTTGGTTATATAATTTATGACGACAGAAATCCGAAGAAATCTTGTTTATGACGTGACATTAGAAATGCTATTGACATTTATGGAAACAGCTAATTTGCATAAATTTCGTCTTAACTGATTGTGTGAGCTACAGAGCAACATGTGCATTTTATAGAAAGTTGTATAAAACGCACTTCTTGTGTGTAAAAGTTATCGCAAAACCGATTATAGTAGACCTGCTGCGCCGAGGCGCAGCAGGAAAAATCGAAAAATCCAACCTAGAAATCTAAGAATAAAGTTAGCAACAAGGAACTGCAAAAACACTATGTTTCAGCTGTGTACGAGTCAAACCAGCTTTTTTATGTTCAGCACTCAGCATGGATCAATAAAGCAAGGCTTAAGCTAGGCTAGCATCTTATTTATGTAGAAGAGAGAAAGTGCCAAATAAAAGATATTTGCTTAAGCGAAAAAGCATTTTACCCGAAATAGTTCTCGACTAAATTAGAAGGAATTGTGTTTCGCGCTTCAAAACGATTTTTTCAAAAATTCTAAGCAAAAGCTGAAATTAAATCATAACATTTCTGTGCTCATAGAACTTTAGTTGAATGTTTTCACTTCACATAGTTTGAATTCCGTCTTTAAATTTGACGATTGGTCTTTTCATGCACGGGATGGATTGAAAATTTGGAGCGCGAATCTTCAGGATGGTCCCTCCAGGGAGTGAGGTGGGGCGTTTGTTTGATCCGGGATCTTACCTTGTACAGTAACAGTACTATAGTCACTCTACTACCACGGAACAGCAGTTTTAACTGTCGGCTACGCTACAAGAAAAATTTCTATTAGTGGCAGATTTTTCGGCGCCATCAAGTCTATTGCATGCATATTTTAAAATATACTTATTTTTATCCTAACCTGTCTGAAATTTGCCGAATTAATATTTCGCAATTCGTTGAAAATACGCAAATTTATTTGACATTCTGGATAATGTTACACAGGTGATGAAAATGAGAGTGTGTCAAAAGTAGCAGAGTACTTAAGCAAGCAGTTTTTTGTGTTTTCAAGATCAGCCAAATCGATTTCTATCATGAGATGAGGTTAAATCCTGACGCGGTCCTCTAGCGATGATTCCAGTCGGATTAATTTTCAGCATACTGGAATAATAGTGCTCCTTGATATCTACCATATTCACGGTTGCAGAAATGCCCGGTACCTGAAATAATAAAAATACTGGAGCATTAGCAGCCGAAAAAGTTGTTATCAAAACACGACAAAACTGATTGCTATTTTACATTATATCTGCTCTGTGCCATATCTGTTTTCGTATACCTTAAGTTTCAAGCGTCAACCTCTCTTCTGTAACAAAAACTTCTTCAATAAACTGAGGTGGTTGCATTCACAAAGATTCTGATGTATAATTAAGTATTTATACGTATGTAGTAAGCATTAAGTATATATATAATAAGTATATATATTTAAGTACGAATTTACAACTGGAAGACAGCCTGCGCCTTAAATACCAACTCTCTTTGAATTCTACCCTTTTCCAAGTAAATTCTAAATCAATGAATCATGGAGACCTTTCGATCGGAAGCCAAAAATACGTCAAACCTAAACGTATTATTGTATTTATTTGCCAACTACTTCCTACTTACTATCACACCGAATTTACCTGATACAAATCTTTAAGATAGTTGAATAGATTGGAATATTCTGACAGTAGTTTCACGTTACACTTAAAATGAGTGTGATAAACTTGATCAAATCGAACCAAAGTTGTAAACAATCGCCAATCCGCTTCGGTCAATTGATTACCCATCAGATAACGCTGATCCATTAATCTTTCCTCTATCCAGTCTAAAGTTGTAAACAAATTGTTTACGGCCTCATCGTAGGCTGCTTGCGATTTGGCGAAACCGCACTTATAGACACCGTTGTTAACATTGTCGTAAACCTTTGCATTAACCTCATCAATTTCGGTTCGCAGTTGTTCCGGACAAAAGTCCAACGAATTTCCCGTGATTTGATTGAAAGCCGAATTAAACATACGAATAATTTCGGCTGACTCGTTGCTCACAATTTTCTGAGTTTTCCTGTCGAACAGTACCGGAACCGTGCATCGACCGGAAAATTTGGGATCCGATTTCTGATAAACTTCGTGTAGATAGCTAAATCCGTTTACGGGATCCGGCCTTTCGGCTGTAAAGGGCCATCCCTTTTCACCCAGTATATTTCCTACTCTGGACACGGAAATTACATCTTCCAGACCTTTAAGAACTCGAAAGGCTAGAGCTCTGCTAGCCCAGGGACAGGCATAGGATACGTAGAGATGATATCGATCTCTTTCCGCAGGAAATCCGGTAGATCCATCCACCGAAATCCAATTCCGGACTTTGCTTTCCGCTCGAACGAATTTGCCATCCGTTCCGCCTGCCGGAATAATGTCTTCTTCCGTTACCCAGACACCATCACGCAGGAGTCCCATTTGGGAGAAAAAGAAAAGAATGAAATGGAAAAGCCGAGACTAGAAATAGAACTAAACTAAATTTCAGCTCAGTTTTATTGGATTTGGTGCATCCAACTTAAAACAGCGAACTAAAATTTAATTAATTAATTAATTAATAATTAATATTATTTAATTATTTAATTTAATTTAAGAATTAGCAACAGATTAGCAGAAGAGTATTAGGTCAGTTTTTGATTAAAGACAGTAGTTAATCCATCGCTGATCTGCTGCTATTAAACTTGTATGATTTTGTTGACGGTAAAGGTTAAGTGGTATGACAAATCACTAACTTCCCCTCCCATTCCTAAAATCTAATTTAATTAAGCAAAACTAATTTGACTGCTTTGTAGGTTGGCGCTGTAACGACAACCCCAAGATCAGCCATTAATACAAAAATTGAATTTAGCAGTTTGCTTCCTAAAAGTATTTGAGCGTTTTATAATTTGAGAAAACGTTTAAGTTGACATAACCGGTTCTCTTATCTTATCATTAGATTTTGACAAAATCTGTTGTGAAGGTAATATGACGTAGCTTCACAAAACTGTTTAAAAATTAACGGATTGACGAATTGCACTGGACATGGACCTGTAATTGATACTTTTTTCATCAAAATACATGATGTTTTACAATACCGTACTTCAAAATATTAGAGCGAACTCAGGAATGGAAATAGCCCAGATTTCCCACCTTTGACTTTGGACCTCTTGGTCAACGCCAAACTATGTAACCGCCCAATTTTAAGATAGGTAATAGTCATAAAACGGGTAATAGTCTAAAATGTGAAAGAAGTCTGTATGCGAACGACTATGTGAAAATTTGGCCCAACCGATAGTCGATCCACGGACCTTTTGATCCACAAACAGGAATGCTACCTTTAGACCACAGAGCGAAGAGAAATTAACGTGAAAGTAAACCGGAAATATGTACCTTAATCGTTGCTTTCATTAGAGCTAAAGTTGGGATTTCTTTTTTATTGCTTCTCGTGTGCCGGTGGTCCCATAAAACTTCGGTGCGAGAGAAGGCGTACTCAGCTTCAGCCGTTTTTATCACTTTTAATTATCACTTTATTTTAGTTTTTAGCTATCCTAAATTTGGTACTTATTATATTCTAGATACCGCTGTTTGTCTAAATTGTTGGCATGAATATGTTGTTACAAATGCCTAGTGCTGCTGCAGTCACTGACACAAAAGCTAACTTTGAATATGCTCAGCTAGAACAAAGTTATTTTATGGATAAATTTAAATTTTTTTGTAAAAACAAAGGCGCACAGAACAAGCATGGACAAGCACAGAAAAAGAGTTTATCTGAGTCTGCTAAAATAACAAAGAAGATATTGATTGAAAGCAGAGAAAAGCAACAGGTTCTGTTGCCGACGATAAAACCTTTCCATTGAAGCTAAATAAATATACTTCAATGCTTGAAATAATTTGTACCTTCCAAAGAAATGCAAAATTTATCCTTCAAAGCTTTTGCTAAAAGTATTATGCTTATGGAATACTAAACAGAGAATGCTAATTCGTTGCACAATTTGCTAGATTTAATATTTTTAAAATATTTTGCACAAGAAATAATTCGCTTGGTAATTTGGGGGTCTTCTTTTTAGCTATGTAATTATTGTCACTCCAGCTAAGTCTAGCACTTCTACCAGAACTTAATGTAGATACTGTCCCTGTATTTTGGTCTTTATAGTTCCCGTTATATTCTCTATATTTCCATGCAGTAAAACGATGAAATTGGCATTAAAAGAATCTCAATTCCAAAATCCAAATTTAACCATCTACATTCCAAACTTTTTTTAGAGAACGTAACATTATGTCTCTACTCTTTTGACAATTCAGCAAGTCAAATAGGACAGAAAAAGTCAAAGTTGAAAATAAATTTTCGACATTTAAACACTCGGCGTTGTATGACTGAACAAACGTCGGTCTTTTATGAAATATCAAAGACGTTACATAATCTTTTCTCCGCGTCAAAGCGCGTCAAAGAACCAGAAGCAGTGTTCTGAAACTTGAAAAAATTTGCTGACACATACAGGAACACGCAGTAGGTTTATGTGAAAAACATTTAAGACTACATCAAACATAACACAAAGCAAGAAGAGCATGAACATCTCACATTTCCATGACTAAAGTTCGTGATTTGGCGAGAGTCAAAAGTTTGCAAAGATCAGTAATATAATAAGTAAGAATAATAATTCATCGGGTACAATTTTTCTATTTTCTTTATTAACCATTCCCACTTCAGCATCCATGGTATGTGCTAAAAATAAACAATCACACACAACATTTAAAACAAACTTTTGTTTTGTTACAAATGATGACTGACCTAATTGAACAAACAATGGACTGGCATAACTAAACAATCGTTCAGTTAATTCTAGCAAGATTACATAATAACTAAGAGTAAGAGTGTGACAAGCGTCACACTCTTAGTTACTAAGCTGGGGACATCATCTGCACGATAACGCCCCCCCCCACAAATTAGACCCCAGTGACCCCCCCCCACAAATGAGTACCTAGTACACATTTGTGTACCATCACTCGCTTGTATCTTTATGTGTTGAAGCAGCAGCTGAATTTCTATCAGCAGCTGGCCACTTTCGAGCTTCAACGCATAAAGATACAAGCGAGTGATGGTACACAAATGTGTACTAGGTACTCATTTGTGGGGGGGGGGGTGGCCGTTATCGTGCAGATGATGTCCCCAGCTTAGTAACTAAGAGTGTGACGCTTGTCACACTCTTAGTTATTATGTACTCTTGATTTTAGGCAGAGTTCGAAGTCAAAAGTAGTGTCGGGTGGCTCAACAATCGGCAGAGCGTCAGTTCGCTGATTCGAGTCCCTGAAGCTAGACGAAGGTTTTAGCTTTGTCAGTTTTTTCGTTCTGCGGCTTGTCAAATGACATTGTATTATAAGATTGGCTTAATTATATAAAACTTAAACTTGATGGTTTTTTTGTTTTTGCCATTTCACTCTATGTCATATCATCTTCTAAGTTATATTCGAAACTGCGTGAAAATTTTTGAAATTTTGCTTTGCTCCGCACAGATGTACATACCGCGATATTCGATCACAAATTCAGGATCATTTGGATTGAGATTTTCAATTTGGTCCATCTTTTTAGCGGAGGCTGGCAATTTGGGCAATTTCCGTCTAGACTTGATACCCAAATCTGAATGAGACGAACCATTATGACCTTCCAGTTCCAGTTCAGGGAGACTATCTAAAAAATTTAAATTCCACATATTAGTTGAGACTC
Organism: Trissonchulus latispiculum; assembly: GCA_030248195.1. Lineage (NCBI taxonomy): Eukaryota > Metazoa > Nematoda > Enoplea > Enoplida > Ironidae > Trissonchulus > Trissonchulus latispiculum. The sequence goes on from JASAND010024917.1 coordinate 35,703, forward strand.
AATTTAGCTCAAATATTTATTCAGATCAAAATGCGTGGCTATACCTAAAGATAATACATAATTTTTAAACAGTAATGGACAAAGCTGCAAGCTTTATTTTGTCGATAAAAACATATTAATTGATTGTTGACGAAATTTATGCGAAATTTATTGTTTAGAGTATATTTTAGGTATAGGTGATATTAACCGAACCCTTTAAAGATTAGCAGCAAAAAAGAGAACAAAGATACTACTCACAAAATATTACCTTGAACATTGAGCCCTTGCTGCTTCATTCCACAACATTCTCGAGATTTCACTTCCACTTTTAGCCTCATATTTTTGGTTTGGCATAAACCACCAATTTTATTAAAGAGCCCTTCTTTAGACCCAGTAGAGGTAGCTAGAAATAAATGATAATGAACAAGAAGGACGGTAAATTAATTAAAATTAATTAACAAGATTCTTGTTAAAATTAAGCTTTTTATAGTATTGTATGAAGTGTGTTGAAGTGTTGTAAACAACTCTAGATCTGCAAAGACAGAAACCATATTTTCAGCACTGTAAAGACAAAGCCAAACATAGACTAGATATACATATTATTCGAATTAATTAAGCGAATTAAGCATATGCCGAAATTAAAAATTAAGAGAAAGTATAAAGTGTAAAGTATAAAGTATAAAGATAAAGATTAAAGATAAATATCCTTACTAATAAAGTAATAAGTATTTCCTGCCTGAAATTCCAAACCCAGAGGATTCGGAGTAAACCTTCGGAAGATTAGCGTATATTTGGAGGGAAAGTTTGGCTGATTGCAGATTGTAACTCTTTCAGACGACTTCTCATTGATGTCACATTTCCAATAACTCTGCTGAGAAACCTAAAAATGATACAGATTAATTCGCTACTAACTTAAATAAAAATTAAGGTTAAGGAGATTTGAATCGAATTAAAATTTAACATAAACGTTAATCAAAATTAAATATAAGACAGTAAACAAACATGAACACGATTTTTCTATTTTTGATCGGGCTCTGCATGTGCAATATCGTGTAAAATCTGCAATGCAAGGATTTGAAATACAGGAAACAACGAAAAACGGTAGAAAACGGGCGGTTTTTATTCCATTCCAAAATATTCGGTGTTTATACCGCTTTACCACTGACGTTTTTCTTTTTCCATGCTCTAAATAATTTTTTCTGCAAAACGAATATTCCAACGTCTTGCATGAAACGATCATCTGTGAATTGCAATGTTTCGATCCAGTCAATTCATTTCTTTTTATTATAAGAAATAATGGCGAACATTGTATTTCTGCATATCTGCGTTTGTCTCAGGTCTGGTTCCAATGGTATTTGGTACCAGCGCCCCTTGCTGGATTATTTTAGGGTCTTCTTTAGGCCAACAGAACTTGGTTGAAACGCTCAGTTCATGCAGTCGCTTTCGCAACCCATTTTTCCGTTCTCGAAACGCTGCTGGAAATTACGAATTTAACATCCTACGTACCCTGTATATGACACTATATTCATCAGGATCAGAAGCAGAAGGGAAGGACGGTTTGGAATAAAATGGACAGAGAAAATTGAGTCGATCTTGAAGACGAACTTCCATTACATGATCAGTATTGTCGATCCTAAATCTAAACAAAACAACGGAGAGAATATGAATAAATTGAATGGATTTTGAAAAGTGGAAATCATGAAATCTGAAACATTTGTTGCTTAATTTCACATTTTAGCGTAATGATTTTAAAATGACGTGTTACTTCAAACTGAAGAAAATTTGAAAGTATGTACCATAAAAGTGTAAAGATTTGCTTTAAAATTCAGTTTCGCATTGCTGCTGTTATATTTGCAATCTTGTTTCGACAGAACAATCAAAAGTTTAATCTAAAAGGTTTACGTTGCTTTAGTAAAAATTTTCAGTTAGATACGTATTTTCACAAAGTCTCCGAGGTTGTAGACAATTTCGTTTCCATTTCCTCCATAATAATTTTTCTACATTATTCCACCACCCCTCTATTTTATCAGATCTCAAGCCGTCCACTTCATATCTGCTTATCATATTATTCTGGTTCAGAGCCCAATCAGGAAAAATTGTGTTAGCAAAAATTATCAAAGGCACTCCATTTATATTAAGGCCTTTCATTTTCAAGTGCAACAAAATGCCTGATTATGACCAAATTTATCTGGGTATTACCATTATCAGTTCATCTAAGAAATGGTACCCTCCCCCTCCCTTTGTGGAAAAAGAATTTTCCGGCAAAATCTTTTTTCGAGAACTGCACTAAGAGGATAAAAGATAAGAGCATAAAACTTTGCAACTGTGGAGTAAATTGATTCATCAGACTGTAACATAACAATGCAAATGTAATTGTTGCAAAAGAGTTACGTAAGCTGCAGAACAAACAGACTTCTCCAGTTATTGTATGTTGCACTTTACATTGTTATTTATTAAGTTAAATTGGATTAAACTATAAACCGATCATAAACCAAATGAATGACACCTTAAACAAGCCGACAGCGAGAAAACAAAATATCTTAAAACTAAAAAAACTTAAAACTTAACATCTTTACGAAACGTTGGTTGCTGAGGGACATTTTATATCAAACTGTTTGTCAAATTCTGTAAAACAACGAAAGAATTAAGGCAAAATTTCAGTGTCAAAACCTAAGTTCGCGGGTTTTTCATCGTATCCTTATTTTTCGTCACTGACGAAGGTAAGATTCTCACTATGTTGGGGCTAAACCGGAAGTGCTTGCTTAGACTCAAACGATTGCCATTACCAAGAACTGCTACCTTAAACCTAAAGTGTAAACCCAGGCAGGTACTAGCTAGGTACAACCAAACTGTATGCATAATTAACATTATATTTTCATATCTATTATTCCATTATTTGTTGACTTTTTATGGTTTCTTTCTAAGCCTGTTTGAGAAAAATCCTGTAGGTCGGCTCGTCGTAGAGATACCTATACTTTGGATCATACTCTTTAGCTAGCTATATGCTAACCATTAAATGATTAGGCTGAAAATTATCTTTCCATTGGGACTCTCTCCCAGTTACATTGTATCTGAATTTCAATTTCAACCCTAGACAGGGGGTCCCCTACATAAAAGTGACCGTGGGCAAAATCCTTTGCAGATGAATTCATTAACTAAGTTAATCAAGTTTGGTCCACTAAGTGGGCTTCTGACCATCTTATTGACTGAAGCTCAAGGAGAATCTCCAAGAAAATCTTACAGTAGTTAGAAAAGAATGTCCCATAAACAAATTGAAAATGATGTATACTGCAAGCTAACTAAAGGAACTAACCTTATTATTAAATATCAACAACCCAGATAGGTTGAAATCAGTGTAATAATCTAGTGTCGCTGGCCAGTATATATAGTTCTGATTTTGCAGTTGTTAGTTTCAGGTTTTGTTTAGTACTTATCCGGCTCGGCGGAAAGTTGCAAGCATTATAATGGGGCAAGTTTTGTTGTTATATATACATCAATTAAAACAAAAATGATTTGCTTGAAAACAAAACAATTTTATTGTCACTACAGCACCTCCGACCCGAAAAATAAACTTTGAAATCTCAATATCCTATGTTCAAAAGAATAGCAGTCTCAGTCGATACTTGAGAAACCACATCTTTGCCCCATGCAAATGCAATGTTGCTGGATGGAAGCGGCGTATAATAACGAATAAGGGTGAATTCTAGCTTTTGCTTCGTTGCCAGCTGTATACTGGATTCATGGTAATGTCTGGTCGGTGAGATAGGAGGGACTAGCCCGAAGGATTAGAAACTTTTGATGGGAGCTAGCCCCAAGGATTAAATATTGCGTCTATTGCAAATGCAGAAAAATTATAAAACTATCACAATTCTGGGGCAGTAACTTTACAGAATTTAGAAAATCGCTGAAATTTCCTAAAAATTATGGAGTTTTAACTAATTCCATTATCTCATTCTTTTCGTTGAACTGGAAACGTCCATGATTCTATTCCATCTCCCCACACTCATAAGCAGATGAGACAGCATATTCGCCTCACATTGTACTTTGAATCCTTATGACCAGTACATGTCTGCACACTGTTTACTTGTTGTAAATACACAATTTATATTTCCAGTTTGTACATACCACCGGCCGCATTACCACTTACATGGGATTTGAGGAATTCCAATGAAGATCAATCGTTTTTTGTGGTAGTACGATTCCAGTGACGACTGAATATTCCAATATAAGCATTAATAACAGCAAACTAAAAGTCATAATGTTCGTGTGTCCTTTACATTTGGAAATATATTGTTTGGAAAAATTTGAAAATGCCTTGCTGCAGGTTCATGTTATCAATTGATAAGATAATAAAACACAACAAATAATTATGCATTCATTGCCAAATTTAGAGGACTAGAGAAGGCGGTTTTAAATCAATTACTTCATGTTAGCTAGTAAGTAGCTTTACATGTACTTATTTCAAGATGTTTGCTTGCTTATTTCAACTCAAAACAGTAATTTGTTAAATTTGTTAAACAGCAAATAAAGTTAACCTAAAGCCATTTATTAAGTGAAGCCTTTGAATGCGTTGCCGACAATTTTGCCACAAATTGTTTAATTTATACGAAATGGGTATTTAGCTACGGTTTGGTTACGTGTTGAGGCGAATGTTGAAGGATGGGATGGGGAGGGGGTCATACATAGTCATATATAGGTGTACCAGCCATCATAGGTGTAATTGGGGGGGGGGGGGGGGTAACCCCTCCAGCCATTTTTGCAACCCCCCCAGAAATTTTTGGGAGCCCCCGGCCCGGGTGGGGGACAAATTGGGCAAAAATTGGTCATTTTTAGAGCAAATTTTGCAAAGTTTTTCAAAAAAGTCCAAATTTTTGGCTGAACTTGTTTATTATCACGAGAAATACACGTTTATAACGGTTTTATGGTCTTCTAGACTCAATATTGACCTTATTCTGGACTCAGAAACATGTTGGCAATAAAGTTTTCGAGTTTAAAAACACTGTCTAATGTTAAAATTACTTAATTTCATGTTTTTCGGCATTAGCAACGGCTGAAAATGCTATTTTTGGCATAAAAATAGAAAAAATTTTCGGAGGGGACGTTGGGGGGGGGTCGTCTAAAAAGGCCCCCCCGTAGTTTCCTTTGGGGGGGGGGGGTTACGCCCCCCCCAAATTTTTGACCAATTTTACCCCCTCCCAGAATTTTTGAGATACCCTCCCCCAACTTTCGGCTACCCCCCCGAGCCCGAACCCCCCGAGCGATTTTTTGACCCAAAAAGTTAGCTAAATTTGGCCAAAAAATTCTAAAATTTTGACTTAAAATCACTTTGAAACGGTGCAAAAACGCCTAAACCGTTGAAAACAGGCCTTATTTTGAAGAAAAAAAGGGTTAAATTACAGGAAATTTTGCATTTTTTGGCCATTTTTCAAAATTTCTGAGGTCCGAATTCTGGGGAGGGGGGTTGGGGGGGGGGTACCCCCATCACATTTCTTGGGTCGACCACCAACCTTCCAAGATTTACCCCCCCCCCCCAGACCCAAAGTTCCAGGGAAACTATGCCCCCCCCCAAAATTCCGGGGGAGGGGGCCCGGCCCCCCAACCCAAATCCCCGTTACACCTATGCCAGCCATAGTTTCCTTTGGGAGGTGGGGTTGGGGGGTATCCCCACTATCCCCCCAAAATTTACCTTCATTTTCCAAAAAATTTGTAGCAAACCACTGTCTAATGTTAAAGTTACTTTATGGTTAGATGTTTTTCATCATTAGAAACTGCTGAAAATGCGATTTTTGGCATAAAAAATGAAAAAGTTTATTGGGGGAGGGTTGGGGGACCTAGGGGGGTCGCCAGAGGGGCCCCCCCAGAAATTGTTAGGGGGGAGCCTCCCCCACCCCAAATCTCCGTTACACCTATGGCCACACCTATGCATAGGTGTATATACCTTGAGAAAACGTTGGGGGAGGGGGTAGCCGAAATTAGGGTGGGTGGGGTCCATAGTTTCCCTGGAACTTTGGGCCTGGGGGGGGGTAAATCTTGGCCGACCTCCGAAATGTGATGGGGGGTACCCCCCCCCAACCCCACCCAGAATTCGGACCTCAGAAATTTCGAAAAATGGCCAAAAAATGCAAAATTTTCTGTAATTTAGCCCTTTTTTCATCAAAATAAGGCTTGTTCTTAACGTTTTAGGCGCTTTTGCACCGTTTTAAAGCGATTTTATGTCAAAATTTTAGAAAAATTTTTCAAAAAATGACCATTTTTCGACCAAATTTAGCTAACTTTTTGGGTCCAAAAATCGTTGGGGGGGGTTCGGGGGGGGGGTAGCCAAAAGTTGGGGGAGGGTAAGTCAAAAAATCTGGGGGGGGGTAAATTTGGTCAAAAATTTTGGGGGGGGATACCCCCCCCAACCCCCCCCCCCCCCCAAAGGAAACTTTGGTGGGGTCCATGGGTTTACCAGGCTACAGCTTACCCCCTGTGAGACCCCCCCACGAGAAGGCAAGACCCCCCACCCCCCCCCTTCCCGACCTCGACTAATCCCCCCCAAATCGAGCTCAGACCCTCCCCCCCCCAAAATAGGGTCAAAACAAGAGAAAAAATGCCAAATTTTTTGGAATTTTTCAAAAATTTTTTGAAAAAATTGGCTGGAAATAGATAAAAACACTAAAAAATAGGCTGTAAAACGCAATACGAGTAGTTTTTGAGTAGACTTATGTCGAAAATAGCAGATTTTATGTCCAAAAAGGGCTATTTTTAGCAGAAAAAATTTGGGTACAGTTTTTTTGAAAATTTCCGACTTTTAGACCCCCAAGCCAGATTTGGACTTTTTACTCCCCCCCCAACCCAAACAGGTGGTACGCCTATGGTGGGGTCAGCCGTTTTGAGGTGGGGTGGGGTCCGGAAAAATCGAATTTGGGGGGGGGGGTAAAAAATGTTTTTGGTCAAACATTTGGAAAAAATTCGCAAATTCGCTAAAAATTTATTTCCAACTAAAAATCAACAATATTTCTTCATTTTTGCTCATTTGTTCGAAAAAACTTGGATTTTGCAAAAATTGAGGCAAAATTTTGAGGGAGGGGTCTGGCAAATTTGGGTGGGTGGGGTCTGGCAAATTTGGGTGGGTGGGGTCTGGCAAATTTGGGTGGGTGGGGTCTGGGATTTGGCCATTTGGGGGTGAGGTCTGCCTCCAAAATTTTGAGGGTGGGGTCGGCACTTTTCCATTTGGGGGGAGGAATCCCCCCCCCAGGCACACCTATTGGGGATCGGCTCCTGCTCCGGCCGGAGTTGGCACCTCCGACTCCGGCTGGCCGGAGCCGGAGGCAAGGTGACCGGAGCCGGAGTTTTTCAAGGAAGTTTGTAGATTCAAAGAGGAAGTTTACATCGTCAAAACTAATCTCGAAAACATTGATTTTTACGTATTTTCCCTGCGTATAAATTCTGAATTTTCGTTGAGGTGCTAAGTTTTATCAGCATTTCAATATTTCCGCCACATTTCCTGCAAACTGCAGTGTTTTATTGCTGCAGAAACTTTCAAATTTGGAACAGTTTGAAACGAATTAACAAATGGGAATAACAATTTAGTCCGAAACAACAACTTGAAATACAGTACAGCTCTTTTAAGCTTGAACCAATAGCCGAGGGGGGGATGGGGAATTCCCCCGAAATTGTGGACTCACCCGGGAATTTTCCCCTGCCACGTGTAAAACGCTCGCGCCTTCGGCTCGAAATATATAAGGGTATCGCACCATCATTATACGTGTTTCGCAACCCAACGCGAGTTCCAAATACCCGATTTGGTGTATTTTGCCCATCTTCTGCACAATTTGGGTTCACGAACCGTGCTGGGCCTTCAGTATTTTTTAATTTCAAAGAATGCTCTGTAAAACTCCATAAAGATCACGAAATAGAAAAAGAAAAAGTTTCAGCTTCTGGGGGGCTCCGCTTCCCCCCCCCCCCCGAGAATTTTTGCTTATATATATACCCCCCGAAAAAATTGTGCATTCCCCCCCCCAGAAAATTTTTCCTGCTACGCTAGTGCCTATGTTTGTATAATATTACACTTGTTAATTTTCAGGGTTTCGTCATTGCTGTACTTCTGAACTGTTTGGTTAGCCCAAACCGTTGCCTACGTTTTTTCAGCGTTGTGCGATCCGTGTCCAAATTGTCATTTAGGCCATCTGCAATGGCAGACCATCTGTACAACGTTGTGTTTGTGCTCGGACCTCCGGGCAGCGGAAAGGGGACTCAGTGTAAACGAATCAGCGATGCGCTTGGCTGGATTCACTTGAGTGCTGGCGATCTGTTGCGAGCAGAGCAAAAAAGAGCTGGATCAGAGGTGTGTATCTAATTTTGTATGTACGTATGTAGCAGAAGGTATGTATTTACCATGTTCTATTAACTTCGGGTGATGATCATCACATTGTAATGTCTAATGCAGCAAACAACAACAACAACAACAACTTCCTCCGTCGTCGATATAGAAATCAGCTTTGTCGGCTCTAATGCGTCGTCTAATCACTGAGACATGCCTTTATGTTACATATGTATTAAATGTAATTGTAAAAAAGGGAGAACATTATAGTCTTGTCTTAATTGTGTTTGCTTGGGTTTATATACTTAGGTGAAAGCTAAAATATATACAGGATCATGCGCATGCGCGATGTTTTTTGTTAATTTCATTTTGTTAGGTATATAATCTTTTAGCTTGGTGAACTGATTGATCGTCATATACGAGAAGGAACAATAGTGCCAGTGGAGATTACTTGCAAGCTGTTGGAAAATGCAATGATCGAGGCTGGATCCGGGGTCCCGGGCTTCCTCATTGACGGGTTTCCGCGCAACGAAAACAACCTGGAGGGATGGCAGAAAGAGATGTCCTCCAAGGTATCGGGTCCAAGACTTATCGGGATTGGCTTAGACTTGAATTCTTTAGCTTCAACCTTCTTTCTTAAACCGCCAATGGTATATAGCGCGGCGGGAAAAACCCCCAATCCGATATGCGGGAAAAAACCCATCGCCAGTGTGAGTCACCCATATGAGCTAGATCGGATTTTAATAGCCTATCTTAAAGAGCGTCCAAAACTACCCTAGAGGGTGTATTATTGTAGTCCCCCTGCCTCTCAGCAAATATTTTGGGACTTTGAAAATTTTGGAATTTTTGGTCCCAACATGGGGGTCAGGCAGGGTCAACTTTGGGGGGTCACCCTGAACTACTGGAAAGACTTAGCCCAAAACGGATTATAGTTTCACAGAGGATATGTCTCGAACTTCACGATAGTGTATGCAATTTGGCTCTAATACCTGTGGTGCGACCTGCGGGTGACCTAGACTCGGCGGGAAACAAACCCATGTGCGGGAAAAACCCCAAATTTCAAAATGAAATTTTTTTCTAACCATTAGCAGCAAAGGAAAAATTCATGCATTTCTTAGCTCAGTAGAGCCTCCTGATTAATTTGATATAGATTTTACCTAGGTTCGACCTTCTATGTGAGGTCCAGGTGGCCAAAATCTGAGATGGTGCCATTTCAAGCCAAATGTTCAAATTTCGCCAAAAACCGCTAATTTTTCAATAAAATAGGTCGGGTTTGGCTTTAAATGCAATAAAAACACGTTTTCTATGTGATAGGATGCTTAAACTGCAGAAATTAAGCAAATTTCAAAAATTTCCAAAATTTGCCTATGTTTACGTGTTAATAAACATACGAAATTTTGAAAAGTCAATTTTACATGATTTTTTGCAAAAATATTGATATTTTATGATTCAGATGTACTAAAAATGACCCGCTCTTTCGAATAGTGTAGTCAAAACCGTTCTGGCGTGCTTGCAGCAAAAAATTCGGCTGGATTTTTTCCCGCATTGGGTTTTTCCCATCGGTTTGGTCGAAAATTTCTCACCAACCGTAAGTGATAGAGAGACGTTTTATGGCTCATTTTGAAGCTCTTCGCAAGGCCTCATGGTAGTTATCGTTAGATTTTCGATTTGTCACTTAATAAAAAAGTTACAGCCAAAATTCGAAAATTTGGGGGTTTTTTCCCGCCGCGCTATATATACATATTTAATTTTATTTTCAGAGAGGGCTAGCTTCGAAATTGTATGTGCAGTATAGCCTTCCTGTGTACCTAAATCAATTATGAAGCTATAGGTTGATGTTAAAAATGTTAAAAAGGGTTGCCATTTTTCCAACCATCTCTGATTCTTGTTACAAGCTAGGCTGCAGGGTTGTAAGCAGGAGAGTGCCATGTAGGCGAATCCCTCTCCCCGAAATTATAGGCACCTCTGCATTTTTTCTTGACATTTAGTTTTTCAAAAAATATTCGCGAATTTGAATGATTTACGCAGGGTGTTTTCTGGGCAAAAGCGGGGGCCCTCTCCACCAGTGGAAGTGGACCCAAAAAGTGGGGCATAAGATGGCCTAAAAATACGGTACAAATAACCTGTTTTCTGCGTATATATATATATATATATATATATATATATATATATATATATATATATATACTGCTAATATATACTTTAGCTAAAAAGTGCTCGAAAATCAAGTTGTAGTACCAAAATGACCGATTTTAGATAAAAAAATTCTTAAAATTTGTGCACCTTACGGTGAATGGAGGGAAGCCCGAAAAGTGGATAGAACCCTAAAAGTGGGGGCCCACCTCCCGGTAGAAAAAGCCCAGTTACGTATGGCCATTTGACTTACTCATACGTATTTGACTTACTTTGCTGAATCGTCTTAAATCTTGCCATTGTCTTTGCTTTAAGAAAGTTTTTAAACGAACTTCTACAGTTTCAACAGTTCTTCAGTTTTCGAGCTCTTCTCTCCCCCCCACAGACGTTTTGAATCCCCCCTCCAGAAAGATTTCCTTGCTACGCTACTGTGTGTCCCCGCTTGTACCATAATAGTCACAATAATGTCATCCATATTGCATTTTTCATGCTTCCCAGGAGGAGCGTTGTTTCATAAACAGCTGTTTTTGCTGGTTGAGGCCAACATTTTCAAATGGTCCTGAAACATAACAATAATTATAATGTCATCCATATTGCATTTTTCAAGCTTTCAACAAACATACAGTTGTATTGTTTGTTGTACACCTGTTTTTGCTGTGCTGTTATAGGCCAACATTCGCATGGTCCTGTTTCTAGACTGCCCGGAGGATGTCTGCATCAGCCGCTGTCTGGGCCGGACCCAGGGTCGAGTCGATGACAATGCGGAGAGTCTGAAGAAACGACGAACCACCTATCTAACGCAGACCATGCCCATCATCCAGTACTATGAGAAGCAGAGTCTGGTGAAGAAGATTGACTCCACCCCGCCCTCGGATGAGGTTTTTGCGGAGGTTCGCCGAGTGTTTAAAGAGGTTTCGTCGTCGTCGGCGGCTGCTGCTGGTTGTTGTGGCTCACCTGGAAAGGGGGATAACTGTTGTAACTCCACCACCTCTTCAACACATGCGCATTGAGATAATACAGCATTTTGTTCCGATGAGTTTCCTCTTGCAGTTATATACTATACGTATTTTCCGATTAAAAGACCCTCTTGCCCTTGCCTTATACCTGAGGAGTCAAAGACGGTGTACCGCTTATTGTATCTTTATTGTGTAGAATTTTGTTGCTTATTTCTGTCGTGATTTCTGCATATGAGTAGAACTATTTTTCAATGTTATTGTATTGTGTAGAGTTTTGTTGTTTATTTCTGTCGTGATTTCTGCAGATGAGTAGGACTATTTTTCAATGTTATTTTGCTTATACCATATGACTTTAACTGTCATGCTCTGCTCGCATATCTTTTATGCCTCTTTTTGAGGAATGACAGTTTGCGAAATCTTTAGGATTTTCAGGAAAGTTTACAAGATTGATAATCTAATCTATTACACCCAATAGAAACATCTTCAGAAAAAATTCATCAAGTTTTTTGAAACTCGTAGAAGAATGTTTATGTTCCAGAATCGGGAAGATGGTTTGGCTGACGTTTCGATGTTTCTTGGCGTATTCTAGGGATTTTTTCTTGGGGGAGGGACCCAAAAGTCCGAGGTGGCAAGGAATTTGGGGGGCGGGTGCGGCGATCGAAAAATACGCTAAAAATACCGCTATTTTTCTGGCATGCACCGTAGAAGTTGATTTTAATCTCAAAAATTTGCAGATTTGGTGTTGGAAATGGCAAAAATTGAGTAAAAATCTCCGGCGACGCCGGAAATTTTTTGAAACTTTGGCCTTCTCAGCTAATTTCTCAGGGCAAAATTTGGTACCAAAAGGGGCACCCTTTGGTTTTGGGTGTGGGCGATTTTTTGTGGGGGGGCATCCCAGTCCCCACTAGAATAAGCCCAGTGTTTCCTTTATTGAGAAATGTCAACTTCGGCTTCCATGTTGGTTGTAATGGGATATGTGAGATTATTTTTATCATTTTACGGAATTTTGTTATACGGTGTAGCAATAGGTAGATATTTTAATTTAGGTTTTGTAATTAATTGTTGCTACATATATATTTGTTAGCGTTATTTTTACGTAATTTTTTGTCCACACAAAGGTTTGGCATTTTGCAAAATTTTAGTAATCAAACATTCTCCGGCTATATATTTTCTTTTTGTTTTGCTTGCCTTAGACATTTTCACAAATTTAGCTTCAACGTCTTTCAGCGTTGATAGATATAATTTATTATGTTTGAACGACCATTCTAATTGTTGTCGCTAATTGTTTTTCTTTGGCTGTGCTTTTGAGAATATGACTGTTTTGTATGTTGGTGTTGGATTTTTCAATAGCACCACGTTTTATGCGTACCGTGTGTGTGTGTGTACGTATTTCAAGGTATGTAATCAATATTGTATTTGTCTCGAAGTATCCGTTAAGCTGTGGAGTTGACTACAATTAAATACAGTAGACTGGTGTGTATATGTTGCTATATTCCCTGGTCAGTAAACACAAAACTAATGTTTTTATTTGAGGGAATGGTGCACTTTGGTTTTATGGATATATATAACATGCTTCTTGAATTTGTTTCAGCCTTCATATTTAGCAACTTTTTATTGGTTTTTAAGCCATGGTATTAAGGCAATTAAAATTTTTCATGCGACCTGCCCGGTATATACATTGTATATGGTTTTTATCCTTATGTGCTTTGACGCTTGTTAATTTAGCGCAGGTGTTTTCCTTCAATATTTTGACATTCCGCTGTAAATTGATCTATGCTCTGGATATAGACGTATATATACGTGTTCGTATGTATATGTCCTACAGCATTTATGCTTTGGTTAGATTGTATTACTGACAGCTGCAGTAACACGTTTTATAGATTACAGTTTTATCATTTAATGATATTTGCATATCCTGTAAATTGTGTAGTGTAGTTACGTAGACACGTTTTTGTCAATTTTTCTTATCTTGAAACATTTTTGCTTCAGTTGAAGAAGACAAGATGAATTGGCAATGGGGAGCATATCAGAGTTGTCATTTTGTAATAACTTTTACAAAAAACCTTTTTAGACGGACATTCCCGTTTTGCAGAGCAGCAGGGCTTACCGCGAATCTCTCTTCCAATGATTTCTGATAGAGTCGCTTAGTGGGGACTCAATTCGAAGATTTTCAGGCATTTTCTTCAAAATTAAAAATTCTGATACTGCAATAATTTCAGGTATATGACATTATTATTGTTGTTTTCATTCAAATGGATGACAAAACACGATTTATAACAATCAATTTTTTTAGCCATTTAGCCTTACGTATATATTCGTTTTTCGAGACTTATATACCTATGATTGCAACTGCACCAGGAAAAGGTCCTTGTTTATAGGATTTTATACGTATTCTTGTTACAGAATAAAGTTTTTGCTTTAACATTTTGTTATTAATTTAATTGGTGTGTGGTATTATGGTGGTCTGTTGGTTTTCTTGTCGGGTGTATTTAGTCATTTTCCATCTGTTGAAATTGTCATGTTATTAAAATGCTTAATATGTTTGCTTATAAAATCAATAAAGTTGTAGTTATGTTTGTTTTGGTAGTTTTAGTATGGCAATTCTATTAAGGTCTGAATCAGAATACTGTACGTAGCTGATTTTAGTTTTTCATGCTAATTTCGATAAACGGTTATGGATGCGTGGTTAAGGTTTTAAAATGTCATCATACATATATACCTCACGAAGATGGAAAAATTGAATATGGATTGAGGAGTGAGACAAAATGTCAAAATTCAAGATAGCTTTGAAATATTAACGATTAAGTAAGAGGCTTGTTGTAGGTAGGTAGCGTATTGATTGCCCGTACTAACTTATAAACAGTGAGAAGAGCCGATTCGCTTATTGGTCCTCGCACAATTATTTATGTGGCTTCGCAATTTTTCTGCAGTTTTGGTGAACAAATTGTGTCGAGGTGCAATTTTTGATAATTTTGTTTGGTATCTGCAAATAAAGGATGTCTGTACTAAAAGTATATGTTTGTGGTGTGAGTACGAATGGGTGTTTTTAAAGTTGAAAAAATAGTAGAGAGTTCGGTAACAATTTACAGTACTAACTAACTAACCTTATATTAAGCTATAGAATTAAGCTATGAGCAGCGTTTACAATAGCTAAAGCTGACAACATTGGAGACTAGACGTATTCATAAGGACTTAATCCTAGTGTATAAAATAGTAAATAATTTGATTGATCTTAACTTCCACGAATTCTTCAGTGTAAGTAGTGCATCTGCAACCAGGGGCCGTATTCTCAAATGCAGATAGGCCCTATCTATAACTAGGAATAGGCCTATCTCTAGTTACAGATAGCCTATCTTTAGCTACAGATAGCCCTATCTGCAACTAAAATACCCCTATCTATAACTAGGAATAGGCCTATTTGTAATTATAGATACCCTATCTCTAAAGTCTGACCAAAAATTCTTGGAACCGAACTGTGAGCGCTTGTCCTGAATTAACCAGTATGTATGCGATGTCATGCTAATTATGTTAATTGTCACAGCTAATTAACAACAACTGTACAGGAAATTCTCAAATCTTAGGAACAACCCGTCGTGTAGCATATCATTCTAAAGGTCTTTCCAAGAGAAAACCACTACGAATAAGATGGCTCACAGGTGCAAAACGTTAACTATGGGAAAACAGTTTTTCAGGATCGGCATATTTGTACAGACGTCCATACAGCTTAACCGGCTTACCCATTTCCGCGCCCAGCTGTTGCATAAATTTAAATAAAAAATTTAAAAACTATACTCTGCTCGCTAGCGGCCCACCCCCCCCCGCAAATCAGGCCCTAGTAACCCCCGCAAATCAGTACTTAGTCGAAACGGGGTACGCTCACTAGCTCTATGTTTATGTGCTTAAGCTCGAAAACACAAGCAGTGTGTTAGCGAATTTTGTGCCTGCTTCGAGCTTTAGAACACAAATATAGCGCACGAAATTCTTTGAAGTGATGGGTTTAATTTGCGGGGGGGACGTTAGCAAACAGAGCATAGTTTTTGCTCTGATAACATAAAGTGGCACACTCTTATCATTATGTACTCTGGTTATTTAGGTCTTTCCCATTATCCCCCCACAGCTCCGAAGAAGTACCGAAGAAGCACAATTTGAGTGACTGATTTGAAATTTGGTAGGGGGGTTTCGGACCTGCTAATTTCAAGATTGCAAAAATTGTAAGATTTTTTAAAATTTTAAAATTTTAGTTTGGTAAGGGGAAGAGGAACAGAAAAATTATTTGAAAAAATTTTGCTGAAACTTGCTTACGTGCAGGGGTTTTCTGGGCGCTGATTACGAATCTGAAATCGGTTTTTCGTTTCAGCGTTTCGTTAGCTGAGGCTAATCTTACATCTTAAGCTTAAAACTTTAGCTTATATATATATTAAGCAAAAATTTTAAAATTTTTAAAAATTTAAAAATTTTAGTTTGGTAAGGGGGGACCAAGGAGTCCAGAAAATTTTTTGAAAAAACGTGCTGAAAACTTGCTTGCAGGGGTTTTCTGGGGCGCTGATCACGAATCTGAAATCGGTTTTTCGATTCAGGTTTTCGTTAGCTCAGGCTAATCTTACATCTTAAGCTTAAAGCTTTAGCTTTAGCTTATATTAATAAAGCTAACAAAAAGCTGAATCGAAAAGCTGATTTCTGATTCGTGATCAGCGCCCCAGAAAACACCTGTAAGCAAGCTTTCAGCAAAAATTTTTTCAAAAAATTTTTCGGTTCCCCTTGGTTCCCCCTTACCAAACTAAAACTTCAAATTTTTAATTTTTAAAAATTTTAAAATTTTTGCATTTTTGAAATCAGCATGTCCGAAAATCTACCTCTGCCAAATTTCAAATCAATCAGTCAAATTGTGCTTCCTCGGTACTTCTTCGAAGCTGTGGGGTCGGATAATGGGAAATACCCATGTACTCTTGACTTGATATAATGAACATGAAACTCTGAAATTCTGCTACATTCTTACATTGTAGTTACAATGTGATAGACAAATGTAATGTTATCTGAAATAGGCCCCTGGAGGAAAGTAAAGCTGATCAGAGTTGATTCGAAATTACAGGACAACATGTAAACCGTTTGTATTTATAATCTACAAAAGGGATTCCTGTAGATTCTACTGGAACTGTTCTAAGAGTGCTTGTATATCTACTGAATGTATCGGCTGAAAAGCAGATTTGATTAGAGTGAAGACTTTACTACTAGCAGACATTTTTAGTTTTACAGTATTTATATACTACAAGAAAACAAAAATGCTCCTTCGTCGCATGTAAAATACATATGAGTCCCTAGAAGGCAGGTTGTACAATAGCAGAAGACAAGATCCACCCTGTAAAATACATATGAGTGGAGTGGGATTGTAAAAGAATGAAGACAAGCTGCATCGGCGAACCATATGAGCCTGCCCTATAACGAGGCTCCTATTGGCGTTGTAATGATAATGATTTGACGACAAATGACAATTTGATGATTATATATTATATACGATTATGGTCACCTGAATTTAAGCACCATGCAACTTAAGCAACTTGAAAACAGCAACGTAAAACAAAAACGGCTACTCGAATCGAAACAGACCTATTGCCTAAATCCTTTTATATATTGTATTTTTATAAACATTATTAAAGCAAACGTACCAAGCAGAATTATAAACAACATATGACACATTCATGTCATAGGCACTGGTGTGACCCTTTTCTACCCTTGTAGCAAGTACGTACGTACATATGTTGTATATAAATATTGATATTATATATGTGTACAGTGTAGATAAATACAAAGGTAAAAACTCTGGTATAGATTCATGTTATGTACGCCAATATGAGCCTCGTTATAGGGCAGGCTCATATGGTTCGCCGATGCAGCTTGTCTTCATTCTTTTACAATCCCACTCCACTCATATGTATTTTACAGGGTGGATCTTGTCTTATGCTATTGTACAACCTGCCTTCTAGGGACTCATATGTATTTTACATGCGACGAAGGAGCATTTTTGTTTTCTTGTCTCCAATTCTTTTACATGCTCCGCAATATATGTAGCTTTTGCCTTCAATATTCACTTTAAATTTGAGAGACTGAAAATTTCTATTTTCACCTAAAATCGGCTAAGTTTCTTCCCACACCACCACAGCTTTCAACAGACACTTTAGGTAGGCGGTTCTATGAGAAATGTTGCTCAGCTCACTTGGGGCTGTCATTTGATACCATATTTAACCACTTTTGAAAAATTTCATTTTTGACCCAAAATCGCCTAAGTCCCAACCCCTACCCAACACAGCACTCTACAGCCACTTTGAGCATGCACTTTTATGAGAAAAGTTGCTCAGCTCAATCGGGGCTTTCATTTGGTACCAAATTTGACCACTTTTGAAAAATTGTATTTTTGACCCAAAATCGCCTAAGTCCCATCCCCTACCCCACACAGCACTCTACAGCCACTTTGAGCATGCACTTTTATGAGAAAAGTTGCTCAGCTCAATCGGGGCTTTCATTTGGTACCAAATTTGACCACTTTTGAAAAATTTTATTTTTGACCCAAAATCGCCTAAGTCCCAACCCCTACCCCACACAGCACTCTACAGCCACTTTGAGCATGCACTTTTATGAGAAAAGTTGCTCAGCTCAATCAGGGCTTTCATTTGGTACCAAATTTGACCACTTTTGAAAAATTTTATTTTTGACCCAAAATCGCCTAAGTGCCAACCCCATCCCACTACACCACTCTACAGCCACTATGAGCATGCGCTTCTATGACAAAAGTTGCTCAGCTCACTTAGGGCTGTCATTTGATACCAAATTTGACCACTTTTGAAAAATTTTATTTTTGACCACTTGACCCCCCCTACCCGTTTGACCCTTCAAACGGCAAAGTGGAACCAGCTCAGCAAAATGGGTGGGTCGGACGGCAAAACGGACACCGGGAATGAGCTGGGCGCACCAGAAAACCCCTATGGACAAAGTTTTGAGAGGCTAAGTACAGTCCTATATGATGTTCTCGCAAGTCGGTACTGACCGGACCGTCCAGGCGGCAAAGTGGAACCAGCCCAGCAAGATGGGTGGGTCGGACGGCAAAACGGACACCGGGAATGAGCTGGGCGCACCAGAAAACCCCTATGGACAAAGTTTTGAAAGGCTAAGTACAGTCCTATATGATGTTCCCGGAAGTCGGTACTGACCGGACCCTCCAGACGACAAAATGGAACCAGCCCAGCAAGATGCGTAGGTCGGACGGCAAAACGGACACCGGGAATGAGCTGGGCGCACCAGAAAACCCCTATAGACAAAGTTTTGAGAGGCCAAGTAAAGCCTACTATGGACCTCCAGGAATCGGTTTCCGACCTGACCCCTCAGACGGTCAAGTGGAACCAGCCCAGCAACTTGGGTGAATCGGGCAGCAAAACTGATGGCGGGAATGGATTCTCCGCCCTCGAAAACCTTTATATGCAAGATTTGAGAAGTCTATCTTGAAAAATAAGCGAAAAAACTAAGTTCAAAGTCGGACCCAAAATTCACCAACTTTGGCGGGCCAGTACCCAAAAATGGTGCAACTTATCGGAAAACGAATTCAAGATTTTACAACCCCAACATGTCTAGTATTACGCCAAATAATTAGTTTAGCCCCATATATAGCGCAATCTGACTTATTACGGCTAATGTTAAGCATACTTTTGGGTCATTTTAGCGTTTTGACCGACTTTGGACCCCAGCCAAAAATTTTTGCTACCCCCGGGAAGCATAAAAACTAGCCTATCGGCTTATTTTTGTTGCGTACTCCAAGAATATATATGGTTTTCATAGGCAAAAATTTTTCTATCTCTAGTTATTACGCCTACAAAACCCCCTTATGAGACATCAAATCAGAGAAACCGGAAAAAAAACATCACTCTCGTAAGCGATTTTTGGCATAACTTTTTAACGGAAAGTGGTACGGGGATGAAGCTTCGCACACATACTAAACTCGACACGTACAATTTTTTGCGCACATAATCTGCGCAGGAATCTGCGCAGCTTCTGCGCAGCCTTGTTTTACACTGTCATTTGACCTTAAGCACTCATATTATAGGGGTCGCTACCGCCACCCCTATGATACAAATCTTGATTATATACCTTGACTGAATGGACTACAGTTTTTCTTCATGTGGCATTGTTCATCAATAGAGAATAACTGTAAGCTAAAGGGGATTTTCATGCGTTCTCACTGATTCCACGCTCTCGGTTGTCGTGTAGCAGGTTTTCATCTGCAATCGCCTGTTTGTCCGCTGACAGTCGATCTACCGGGACCACTAGGGCCCAGTCTTGTGTCTCAGCCCTACCTTTCCATAGGAAAAATCCTGCGCTCCCAGCACAGCTGAGTATAGCCGTAGAGTAGACCACATGCCAGCCAGACAGCCAGCCCCCAGACCAGGTGTAGTCCAGTTCCAGAAAGGCCCCGATGGACAACGGTCCAAGCAGGTGCGCTGCCCGGCCAGTCATCGTACTGATACCGGTGATAAGGGGCGCGTAGGGGGGAGCGATCAGGATCTCGCTTTGAATGTAGCCCAGGGTATCCAGGGCCAGGAAAAATTGGGCCAAAGCAACGGCTGTTATGGCTAGACCTAGCTTTTCAGGCTGGCCACAGTATAGTCCCAGTAACGGTAGAAAGCACAGGGCGGTAGAGATGACAGTTACGGTATTGGCGATTTTGATCACCTGTTCTGGGGCTAGCCTGCTAATTTTGTTCAGCACAAGTCGGTGAATGATGGGCGCCAGCAGTCGCCCGGCAAAACCGGCAACCGGTAGCATGCTACAGATCAGTCCGTTTAGGGCAATGTCCACTGACATACAAGCGTCCCAGAATAGTGGACCAAAAGTGACCACTGTCACAATACCCCACTGATTTGCATATCTGGAAAGGGCAATGGCCCAGACCGCGGGCGCGGTTAGAATTCGGTTCCAGGGAACCTTAGCTTCGGTTTTGCGCTTCTTAGAGCTTACAATTGTGTGACTGTTTGTGGAATGCTTTTGAATGTAGAACACTTCTTCCTGGCTGATTAGGCTTGAACTGGTGCCGGCCGGTGTATCTTCAAACAGAAATATCCAGCCCAGGATGCAGGCTGAAGCCGTCAGTGTGCAGCAGTAGAAAATTGCGGTCCACGAAGTTCCGTAGGCACAGAATTCGCCGGAAATACCGTTCATCGCGAACAGGCCCAGGTACATTCCGCCGGTAGTTATGGATAGAGCCACAATTAGGTCTTCCTGTGGTGCCCAGACACTGAGGACCGCACTTCGAATCGGCTGCGTGGCGGTGCCACAGATACCAGTGATAAATCGCAGGGTCGCAGCTGCCACATAGCCATATTTAAAGGTTAGAATCGGTAGGCTTACGGTGGCAATTGCGGATATGGCAATTGTGGTAAGGTAAACGACCTTAGGCTTATATCGGTTCACTAGCCAGGCAACGGGCAGTTGGCCGGCAAAAGCACCGGCGCCGTAAAGACTCAATACGATGGATTTTTGTGCTGTTGTCCAATGGACAGTTTTAGGCTGAAGTATGGCATTAATTGCGGGAAAAGTTGTAGTCCTATTTGTGGTAGTGATTGAAGAATTTAGTGAAGATGATAGGTTTTGGCCTTGCTTTTCGATGCAAACTATGGCAAAATTCATGGATTGAAATATCATGTAGGTAACGATTTCGCCAAAACACAGCAGGCAGTAGACACGAAATCGAGCTGTTCTCAACAGATTCATGGTTGCAGAAATATATACCTGAAATATGTACAAAATCTAAATTTAAAACGTGAACTTTTTAACTGAATTTTCGGTCAGCTTTCCAAATTTTTAAGATCATTCACACCAATGATTATTAAAATAATCCATACGTTAACGCAAATGGTAGTTTAGTGAAGTTGAATGCTACAATACTAAATGTGTTTTTGAACAGCGCAAGTTGAGTGAACAAATTTAGGCAATTCCATCTTGGCAAAAACCATCCACCCTGGAAAGTTTACAAAAGTGACCGTCTCATTGAAATATCAGTCCAAAACGTGAATACCCAAAACAACGTTCACCTTTCTTACGCTACCGGTTTCGGGTTCTCACACCTTTCGTCAGGCAGATCCTGTCCCTTGCGCGTTGCAAGATTTCAGGAAACGGAAAGGTCTGATAGCGGAAGAAAGGTTAACGTTGTTTTGGGTATTCACGTTTTGGACTGCTATTTTATTGATTCCTTTGTATCCCTTATGGATCCTTAAATAAGCGGTTGTTTTCCTAATTTCTGAGGTTAAGACCGAGAGTAATTATATATGTCAATTACGAGTGAAAAATCGGTTCCTTTCTGGGAAGATATTTGCCCAGATTTAAGCTAATAAACTCGAGCTCACATTACAGAATATATACGTATGTTCCTGCAAACGTGCTTTTAACAAATTGCATTTAGTCAAGTCAACTAGAAAAGTACAGCACTTTTGTAAGGATCGCTCTGCACAGTTTACGGATAGGAATACTTTAATATCAGTTGTTCAAAATTGTTCATCTGTGTGTGATATGTTATTTTACAGTTACTTTTCTTTAAAACTTTAAGCTTGAACGAACAGAAAACTTGTAGCAAAATGTCGCCATTTACGTTCGCGAATATATATATACGTATGTGCGTATGAAAGTTGTCGCATTTTTGTACGTATATTAACTCTCTAAGATTGTGCAAAGATTATGAAGGTACAAAAATTGTAAATTTATAACTGTAATAAAAGTTTAAAAAACTGTTACACTAAACAGCCCAATTAAAGATAAGCACAAAAAGAGCAAATTAATTATCCTTTTCCTTGCAATTGTCATGACTAGATTGAAGTGGTACGGACAGAGTGGTGGTAATTTATGACACTTTTTGGTTGTCTGGGGGGTGTGATGCCGTTTGTCAGGCTTACTTTTTAAGCCGATAAGACGCCCGTTTTAAAACTTTCAGGGAAAATTTATTTAATTGACATAGTGGTGTCTATACTTCTTGTCAAATGTTGCAACTTTTTGCCTAAACTTAGATTACTGCAATTTATAAGGCTTTGTTGATGGTTCTTCTAGTTCCGGATGTTTGCTAACATGAAAGACGCTTAAATGAGATAAACTTTACTTACTTATGTATTATGCAAGCATATAATTAATGCCACCTAATTTTGGGGAGCCTGGCACGGGTGATAGGCAAAACCTTTGTGGTTTTTATGTAAAATATTTTGTAGGGGAGGGGGCAGCTGAAATGCACCCAGTTTCCCCCGATTCACGTGAATTAAAATCTGGATTTCCGAAAACCTTTTTTCATGCCTGGCATAAAGTCGTGCCTCCGTTTGTATTCTTATGGGCGATTTTGATAACTGAAACATGAATTCATGAATAGATCATATAAAGATGCTTCTTTGAAAGGCATTTGCTTACCCTCTGAAAACCCTCTGAACCTTACTGTTTACGTTATCACTTAGCTTATACATATATACAGGTTATCCTTTTTCATCCGTTTTTTCGTTATTCCGTCAAACCCTCCAACTGTGAATTGTGACAGTCGCTTCAACTGCTGACATTTTCGAAAATTATACATATATACGTACGTACGTAATGCTGAAAAAGTTTTTGATTAAAAACTCTATCGTACGTACAGTTAGAGTCGGACATACCCAGGAAATATGTACATACGTAGTTTATTAGTGCCAAGTGCCAACAGCAAAATGACGTTACTATGTAGCAGGTTATTTTAGGGGTCTTTTGGGGGGGAGCTTCCGCGGGGGGAAAGAGTTTTTTGCAAAACTGAGCTAAAAATAGGTATATATTTTTTGGCGTATTTTACATACACGTAGAAATGCAAAAAGGTCTCAAAAATGCCAGGATTTAAGCTGAAAATAGCCATTTTTACGAAAAAATCTCCGGCTAAGCCGGAAAATTTTTGAAAATTTGCCTATTTTTGGCAAAGTTTGGGGCCCCAAAAAATCCCGGGGGGAAGCAAAAATCTCGGGAGGGGCGATTTCGGGAGGGAAGGCATTTTCAGGGGGGAGGTCAATTTCGGGGGCCCCGCCCCTCCGGCAAAAAATACCCTGATGTAGTAAGTACTAGTACAGCAGCTTATCTTGCCTGGGCGGGGTGCGTAGCGTTATATTTTGCCTTAACCTTGACCCTGCCTCAAGCTATAATTAGAGAAATGATTAAAGTCTGGCTAGTGTTTAGGTTCGTGGATTTTCCAGTATTTAATGTATATATACCTAATGTATGTAATTATAATGCATTTTAAGGCTAAATTTTCTATTTTTTAGTTTGGACTAAAGTCAGCCATGTCAGACGTCGAAGAGGTTCACGAAGAAATTGCTGTCGATTCTCTATCCGATACTTCGTCCACAGAAAATGACCAACTGTTGGCTGCAAATGTTTGTATTGTTTGCCAGCAGGGAAATGCAAAATATTGCTGTCCAAGTTGCAGAAAGCGGACTTGCTCGCTTGCCTGCTCTAAACGTCATAAGGAGACCTATGGTTGTGATGGGAACAGAGCCCCCAGCGAGTTGAAAGCAAAGGAAACATTCAATAGTTTAGATCTTTTGAATGGTAGGCATATTGTGCTTACAGTTTACGTACACTTTCAGTTATGTTAGGTTATATGAAACTCTGAATTTGTTGCAGTACGTAATCTGTCGTAGGATTTTGTTACAACATGTGCACGCGACAGATATGAAACAGAGATATATACTAATGACACTGAGTTTTTGACAAATTCTACAACTCTGAACCCAGTTTTGCCGACTAGATAGAAAACGTTATCTTGAGTGTGAGAATATTAATTTGGAGCCGTTGGTTAACACCTTCTCTGAAAGTTTTACACTGCCTGGTTGTACACTTTTTATCTCGTTTTATCCAACGCAATGAACTGTATAACTGTTGTAATCATCTGTGCAAAAACGATATAGAATTATAAAATTTTAGCACCTTTAACTGATTTTGTTTATTGTGCGAAGACTCCCTATATATTGGATAATTTCTTTGTATTAACTTAATGTTTAGACTACCGCCTGCTAGAATCTACAGCCAGGGTTATCAATAAGGCAAAGGAGGAGAAGAAGGCAGCAACTCCCAGCAAAAGAGCTGCTAAGGGAAAGTCTGATTCTAGTCCCAAAAAGAAGGGAAAATCTGGAAGTGATGACAGTAAAAACAGATTTAAGGTAACGTATAAAGTCATGGACAATGGATATTTGGGTGTCCGGATAATTTTTGATTCTAGAGGATAATATCCAATTTGAGAAGGATATCTCTAGGTATCCGTTTAGCGAACATTTAGCTAACTTTACTGGTGTGCTGTTTGCATGGCAGTTTCGGGAATGAAGTCGTGCACGAATTTATTAAAAATTGGTAGAGGTAAAGTGACCCCGGGAGAGAGAGAACTCCAACCTGTCCTACAGAAGGTTATAGGGTGCCGGTGTTTATCTCCGGATTCTCAGCCCGAAGCCAGGAGTGACAGCTCAATTGTTGACAGCATCTGTGGAAAGGGGGTGCAGCCGTTTATCAGGCATAATACGCCAGAACACAGACTCCTGTTACCTTCCCACCTCGTCAGTGGTACCCATTTACCGACGACTTAAGGATTGACAGCTGGTTTGGCTAGAGCCCACGGCGAACCGATATGTGCTTAGTCCCGGACTGTAAAATTCTTAATCGAACGCCTTACCACTCGGCCGTAACGGCACACATTTCGTAGTTTTCTCCATTTTTTGGTATTGTTATTGTACTTACATGTCCTTCATAGGTTTCCAATACTTTCACACTGCTAGTAGAGTGGAGTATAATTTTTGTACTGGTTGTTTTTCTTTAGCAGTTGCGATTCCTGAGGAATGCCTGCAAATTTCGCGAAATTAACCTCATCGAGTTGCCTAATGAAATGGACAGACACCGGCAGAATACGTCCACATACAATCAGTTGTAAGCTGCAAATCATGTGGTTTTTTGCAGTTTGAAAACCCGAATTCAAATTTTAATTTTCCCAAACTGGAATGAAGCTTCTTCGTTCTGAATTACTGCATTTTCACACTGTGATAGATAATGCACGTTGTTGTCCAAGCTTAATGCTAATTGCTATTATGCTGTGCCTAGTGCGACTCAATTGGAAGAGCGCTCGTGTACGTAAAACATAACACAAAAAATTGTTGGTTAGAAAACCTTTTCGTATCTCCAGTTCTTGAAGAAATTTTTACCATTTTGTTAGCCGGTCCTTTGGTTATCCTACAAACCAGGACTGGATTGTTTCAGAAATTAAAATTTTGCAACTGTGCTACTGTACTGTATTGGATTGTTCTTATTCTTTGCTTCAGTTGCGATACCATCTTTTGGGACATACGATGGACTTTTCCAGAGGCGAACAGTCTAGTTATTGATCAGAAAAGGTACGATGAAGAGCTGTTGTCTTTATGTTGACAATATGATAATAATATCAGGCTAATTAATCTGTTAGAAGAATGAACATGAAGCAAATTTTGCTTTTGTTTATCGTTGCGGAATTGCGAAGTATAATCCAGAAAAGATTTATTTTTTCCTGTCTATTTTTATGTTTTTATACTGTTAGTATGCCAGAAACGGTAACAGTTGGCACACTGTTGCGAGCCCTGATTGCTCCCAAAGGACCGGCCCAGCGACTGGCCCTCTCAGTTGACCAGGTGGAAGGGCTGGCCTCCTATCGACAGCTGGGCGTTGAGGGTTGCCGGTGCCTAGTGCGGATGGAGCAAAGTGGATGGTCTGAAGACGCCAGGTGGGGGTTTGGTTTGATGATTCTGGTATCGGATAGACAGATCTACAAATATTGCAAGATTCTAGGCCTGTTCTTTTTCAAATGATGTTCTTTTCTAACCTTTTTCCGACTGATTACTTAGTTTTTGAAAGAGGCTTTCCCATATTTAACAGCAATTCGATATCGTAAGTGCAGAGACATTACTAGTTATCGGGAAATATCTCAAACAAATTGAAATGAGCAAAACAGCAACCAGTGGCAATGTACTGACTTGGGTTCGGTGTACATTTGTTACGCAGAACATTTTTCGTTTCGGCGTACCTGTTTCAAGAAATTCTCCCTCGAAACTTTTATAGCGCCTTAACTCGAAAGTGCAAAAGTGTGACATACGTTGTTTTGCTTTTGGTACTACGAACCTTATTTCGCCCAGAAATTCAGTTTTAGCACCAAAAAGATGATTTTAGACCAAATATTTCGTGAAATTTTTGACAAAAATCCTTGCAGTTTGGTAATTTCTGCGCATCTCCAGGTGAGTGGGGGGTAAGCCCAGGAAAGTAGAGGTGGGAACTGTAAAGTGGGGGAGGGGGGTGCGCCCTCCACTAAAGCTAATCCAGGATTCAGCAAATCCGTTCGCTTGCACTACAATTTGCCCGTGGATTACGATAAGACAAACTTTTATAGTTTTCTGTCCTAAACCACAGCCAGTTGGTGGGGTCCGCTGCAAGAGGAGAATTGTGGTAAAAAGTTAATGTTTGTTTATGTAGTGAAGTGACTGTTGTTATTTTTTGTGATTTCATTTACCAGTAGATTTGTATTGACAGTGTACATAGTCTTGATTCAGTCAAGTTCATGGAAAATGAGACCACACTGCTTTTAGGAAAAAATGCCAAATGTTCGGTTGAAATTTGGGGGGGATAATAATGGTCGTATAGTTCAGAATATGGTATATTCTTGTTTATGGTCCTGTTCTCTTGTAATGTATACTTATGTTCAAATATGCTTCAAAACAACTGTTTGCTGCTGAATAGATGAGTGTTAAGCTCCAGAATCTGATTTTAATGGTATCGTTCCCAGGTCTATGACAAGCTATTTAAACAACTATGTCAGTTATTTACTCTAATCTAATTTAAGGTACATTTTGTTGGACATGGAAAAAGATTTGAGGGTCAATCTAAGGTTGATGTCAGTGATCGAATATCCCAGTATTCTGGTCGTTTCTGCTGACAAATTGGATAGCTATACACTTCTCACCAACGAAGGTATCAATTCAGAATTGTAATTGTTGGATTTGTCTGGTTCAAAGTTTAGTTTTCCGCTTTCGGGTCCAATTTCTACCCTTTGGCGTCAGATAGTTGTATCAGATCAACTTTAGGACCAATTGCACCAAATTTGATTACACTCTCTGACTAATGTTTGCCTTTGGTTAATTCCTGATTTTAAATTAAGTCAAAGGTAGAACTAGCATTTTGCCTGACATCTGCTTTAATAAATTTGACTGGAAGCAACGTGTAATGCAATTTTGCAAGCTATTCACACGCATTTGGCGGAGCCTGGAATCTAATCAAAATAAGATTTACCGTAAAGTACATCATACTTTGAACAGACATTATTGTCATTTTCATATTTTTGCAACCGGCTACTTGTAACTATTAGTCTGTTGTTGAATTGCTAAAGAGACGGGATTCTGCTGTTGCTAAATGTCGTTGTGCTTTTGTCTTGTTGCCAGCCAAATATAAGACAGTTGCTGGCCGCAAAAACATTTAACGAACAATTTTTTTTAGTCCTCTGTGTTATCAAAGCTGAAAGTAGGCTTGAAGCATTCTTTCTTATTAATTAATTATTTTTAATTTATTATTTATTTTTAAGACCGTATGAAGCATCTTCGGAAATTCTGCTGGTCGGCCGATCCAGACATCCTTGAGAAGTGGCAGAATCAGTCTTGGCAAGACTTTCTAAAGATAATGTGGACTGTGACAAAGATGCCTCGGCTAGATAAAAGCAAACAGTGTCAGATGTACGCATATACTTGTGCATGTTCCTGTCAGATATGGTTGTTAGGGGATGATATTAGATGGAATATATATATATATATATATATATATATATATATATATATATATATATATATATATATATACTCTCTCGGATCCCCAGAAAATCTATATCCAATACAAAACAAAATTTGTAGTTGCTGTGCACTATTAGAAAGCAAAATTTCTGTACATTGCTCACGATGATTTGACGAATTAACAATTCATGCACTGGCTTGCAGCATATTGTTATAGACGAAAAAAATTAGTTTTAGTTTTAATTTTTGTAAATTTTCTCCTCCTCGAAATTTTCTTAGTTGCTCAGAAGTTGCTAAATCATACAGTGTTTCCGTGAGTGTGAAAATTTTTCAGAAGTTTTTGCATATTTCCACACAACAAAATGTCCCGATAATTCTGCTTCTAGAACAATAGTTCTTCGTTGTTGGTTTGCTGTTTATTGCTTTCATTTTGTTTCAGTGCTAAACAAGCAGTCCCCTGTGAAACAGAAACTACAGTATGCTCTGAGGCAAAATCTGGAGGTTCTGGAGGTAATGGTGATGATAGTCCAATCAGAGAGAATAAAGTTGGCGCTCCCACCAACCCCAGCGATTCCTCCGCTAATCCTTGCTCAGAGCAGCAGCAACAACAACAACAGCAGCAACCTTCTGATCAGTCGATGAAACGAGCTCGACCGACAAAGCAAGATTTACGTCTGGCAATGCAGCAGGCTCGTGCGGCCAAGAAGCAGGCTAAATCGGCCCGGTTCCAGCGGGACAAGAAACAGAAGCCCGAGAACTACGGCAGTGGAAAGACAACAGAAGCTCAACAGAACCGTGGTCAATCTTTTCCGGCTGAAAAGGTGTCTCTTGACACCCCTGGTCACGCCAACGGCAGGAGTTTGGATACGGCCGGGGCAATGTCTCCCGGACCCCCATTTATTCCGCCCTTTCGAGGCCCACATCCCGATTTGATGAGAGGTCCAGCCTTCCCGCCGGGATTTCTTTGCCCACCGCCGCCCCCCAGATTTGGTGGGTTTGGTGCTGGGCCCGGACATGCGCCGTTTGGGCGGGCGGCCGCCCCACCACCTTACCCGGGGGGTCC
Organism: Trissonchulus latispiculum; assembly: GCA_030248195.1. Lineage (NCBI taxonomy): Eukaryota > Metazoa > Nematoda > Enoplea > Enoplida > Ironidae > Trissonchulus > Trissonchulus latispiculum. The sequence goes on from JASAND010024917.1 coordinate 64,950, forward strand.
GTCACCCCCATTTCAACCCTACTATCATAGTGGCGGACCCCCTTTTCCGCCTCCTCAGCCTGCCCTGCCTGTTTATGATAATCAGTTTGGTCATTATTCTGAGCCTGGACCTTATCGTCACAACAGCCGGCCGGTTCAGATCCAGAAGGCCCATCCGTTGCCGTTGAGAAATTTTAATTCAAATCATGGGGAGAATCAAGGGCCAGTCAGTCACGACAATGTTAATTCGCAAGCGGGTGGTTCTGATATTCAGGCGGTACGACCGGCCCCGGTTCCAGCGATTGTGGATTGTAGATTGGTGAAAAATGCTGCGGCTGTTGGAGATGGGTCAAAGTCCAAACGTCCCAAAACGGATTTTTTCAATTTAACTTCCTATGACGACACCTCGGATGACTCTGAATAACTTTCTTTCTGGAACTAATGCTATAACTGTTTGCTTGTTTTTTTGATTTTTGATTTTGTTGTTTACAAATCGTTGTTGTTAACTTTCATCTGGAGTTTAAAGTTTGTTTGTTGTTTTGTTAATAAAGTTTTGATTTTGTTGTAGTTTTGGACTGGTGCTGTCGAAAGTATAAGGTTATGAGCGTTTGCCTAGTAGAAGATAATCTGTGCCTAGGGTGCTTGAGTTAAGGTGGTGATTCCTTATGGGGAGAGATAGTCACGTATGTCTATATTCATTCGAAAGACCTCGTTGATTGAGGAGCTTTACACTTTTGTTTCTGGAAGCAACTTTCTAGCGTTTCACAATCCTTCGCAAGGCTATACCGTTAAGAATTTTTTTCGGCCGAGCTCGGGCTCCGGCCAGCCAAGCTCCTCGGGTCAGGTTAACTCGGCCTGAGGCTCGATTCACGGCCCGAGAAGCCTGCCTGGCTTGAGTGAATCCCGAATGACAGGAACAGCCGTCGGTCACTCAGAACAGCAAAACGTTGTGTGTGGCCAGACAGTAGCGGAGAGGTCCAAGAGCTGCTCGAACTCACTCGATTTATATTTGTAGTTTTTTAATAATTAGTAATTAATTAGCACTTAATATAACGTAGTGGCGGTAGAATCAAAAAGTGACCTTCATGGCAAGATTAGCCGGAATTAATTTCAAATACATATATATATATATATATATGTATATATGTATATATAGAACATTGAATATTGTTAGCAACTTTTCATTTTGTGAGATTTCGCATGGTGTTTTGCTTGGAGCACTAATTTGCACTCACAGGAGTTGCAAATTGTAAGCTTTTAGATAATTAATTGTTTAAGAAACAATAACAATACAAGACACCAAACTCCGCTGAATACAGCTTGCATTTGGCAGCTTCGGATACATAATTGACCACAGAGAGACTGTAAAGAGAGATTTTAATTGTTGGCTTCCTTATTCGAAACCAAGCAGATCAAGCAGCTTCCTTTCTTCTTAGCAACTTGTTTAAGGCGGTGATTCCTTTTGGGCACATGTTGTTGGTTGGCGGCGTAAATCAAGCTGAAATTTGACGAAACTTTCCGAAATACGTTCTTTAAGCGTTCTAACACCCTCCGCGCAATCCCGATTCAAAAATTCGAGATTTCCGGTCAGGTCGGTTTTTCCAAATTTCTGAAAGTTTGGCAGCAGCTATACAGCTATGACTATTTATTCGAAAGATCTCGTTGAGCTTCATATTTTTGCTTTTTAAAGCAACGTTCTAGCTTTTCTCTACCGTGAGATATAGCCGATTTGCTTGTTTTGGCGTCGAAAACTTGTCATTTTTGCAGAAATCAAATAATCCATCATTTCTTGAACTATGCAAGCCGTAAAATCAAACTAAGGGCGTCGATCTGAAGACCTCGTAGGGGCTAGGTATCCGACGCATTATCGCCTTCCAACAGCTACATATCCCATAGGCTGCTATCACAAAAAATATAGTTTTTGCAAAAACACGACCAATTTTTCCAAAGATTGTGTAGCATACACCATACAAGCTGGAGGGCTGCTACTTAACAGATGTGTTCTGCACATATATACCCAGGGACGATTTTTTAGTTGTCCCGATTACTGCTTTCTAGCTAAAGTAATCGCTTGACAAATTTGGAAAAAGTAGGCAAAATACAGGTTACGCACACATTTCAGCTTATTTTTCTATAACGAAAAGCAATTTCACAATAAATAAAAAATCGTCCCCAGCTATTTGATGGAGGTATCGAATGATATAACCGATGTCTCGCGAAAAAATTTACTTGAGTCTGCGAAAAATCTGGAAAATTATACTTCTTCTAAAATGTGTTAAAAATATTTTAGAAAAGCTACATTAGTTTCATGGTATGCATTAAAAAGAGAAAATGTCAAGCTGCATTTTGATATAAAAATGGCTTCTTAACTCCAAGTAATGAGTGAGTAATAATGGTGCAAACTTTATGTGACCGAAGGGAATCACCACCTTAAGGGGGGGTATACCTAGGGGTTTTCACAACTTCTTCGGAAAGCGCTAGTTTTTTGCACGCAAGTAGGTAACATATCATAGTTAAAAAGTTAATGTAAGGCATTGATATATCCCATGACATCCGAGCTGTATGGGGCCCCAAACAGAAAAATTTTGTTCATTTTTTCAAAGTTTAGATTGGTCTTTCGGAAGCGCTAAATTTTTTTGGGAAAAGCTACAGGCCTAAAACTCTGCACCCATATTTCTATGGACACGGATTAAATACACGCCAAACGGCAGCTCACAGAAGCTTCTCGTTCAGGAGTACTGTAGCCGCAAACTTTAAAAATTGTAAAATTTTCACTAGGTGACATGTCGCCGTTTTGAGCCTAATCCTCCAAAGTGCTCCAAATCTTCTGAAATTTTTACAGAATATAGCCAGGATATATGGCTAAATCTGTGCCGAGTTTGACGGGTTTAGGGTTTGTTATGGTTTTTTAATGACTGCTTAATTATGTGGCTAACAGTGAAAAAACGCTCAAAATCGGCATGTAGCTAAACTTTGACGGAATTTATCTCATCGTAGAAGCATTATCGTGACTTGGTGCAATTAGAAAAGTTGTTTAGAATGAGAAGACCTATCGATTGAGTACAATTTTGTATTAATTCGACGATTTTGAAAATTTGCCATTTTGGCGGGAAGCTAATTTTGCGTCTTTGACAGCAAAAATTGAACAAAATGTGGTATTACTTTTTACTGCTGCGGTCGACAAGCCTCAAATTTTGCACACATTCATAGTATTAAGAGACATCTGTGTGCAAACTTTGAGCCTAATCGGATGCTTGCAGCGGATTAGGTCTCAAACGAAATATGTCAATTGCCATAATTTGGGGGTGGGATGCATGATAAATGTCGTGCTGCTCCTGCATGCTCTCAGCCAATCTTGAAGTTGCGCATATCCAACAATAGTCCTAAGTTTCCTTTATGTTCACAAGAAAATTCAAGACACTGGCTCTTAGCAGTCCGGAGAAAAATCGAAATAACTTCGACCACCCCCATGCACGAAAAAGCCGTAGGTCAGCAACTTTGGGAGGCTGCTGTGAACGCTGTGAATAACGAAAAGCATCCAAACTTTTAATTATTTTGAAGGAACCCAGGTACTAATATGTGACAAAGTTTGAACGCAATCGGAAAAATTTTTGTCATTAGTGTATTTGGTATACCCCCCCCTTAAATTAGTTGTAAATGTTTGTTTAACGACAATTCAAGAAATTCTGGTCGGGCCAAAATTTTGCCCATTTTACCACACATTTTTAATCCTTTAATGCCGGATGGGCCATATGGTCCAAGTGGCGAATTTCGACATCTTATTTTTTGGGACAGGACCCTGTTACCGGTTGGCACTCTGGGCATTTGCTCCTTTTTTCTTCAACACGCCCACCCCATAAAAATGGCAGCCCAAAAGGTGAAATGGGTCATGTTCAACCTTTAGTCCTGGGGAAATTGAGGCATTAAAGGGTTAACCGGGGGTCCGATCCTGAGGGGTCTACCCCAAAACTAGCAAAAATTGCAAATTTGTTACATTTTTAGCCAAAAATCAGGAAAAATGATGATTTTTAGTGATGTTTAAGAATGTTTTGAAAAAATTGCTAAAATTTGCTCGTAAATGTTGAATGTTTGCTAAAAACTGCTGAGGGGTCTACCCTTTCCCCTTCTGGACGAAAGAGTCTGCCCTTTTCCTTCTCGATAAGGGGGTCTACCCATTTTTTGTCGGTCTAGAGGTCTGCACCCCTACCTTTCACCCACTTTATCCTATGCATTTTACAGAGGTTCAGTTTCAGAATTTTTACTTTAAGTGAAACATAGTGAGAACGTCCTGCCAAACCCGGTCGACTGTTCGGCGGGGCCGGTGGCTGGCCGTTTGCTAAAATATTTTCATAATTCAAATCTGTAGTACCTTGAATCACCAGGCCTTGTCCTTATCGCAGGAGACGACTCTAGGGGGCTTTTCGCGAATGGGTAGAGTAGAGTAGAGTAGAGTAGAGTAGAGTAGAGTAGAGTAGAGTAGAGTAGAGTTAAAATTTTCATGAATGCGCAGGGTTAAATTTAACTCTGCTTGTTTTTAACTCTTTTAACTCATTCGCGAAAAGGATCGAGTTAATGTTAACTCGTTTAACCCATTCGCGAAAAGGCCCTAGGACGGAGTACTGACGTTAAATGTTCGGTTTCATATTAGCTGGCGCGGCGGCGTAGCCCATAATCAGCTGACGCTTGAACTAAATACCCAAACACGGTTCGGAATTGCCAAGTCTTCAAGGCCGGCTCTGCAGGCTTTCGAAACTGATGTTGTCAACCAACTCTGTCCCAGCATTAAGCTCATTCAAGCAGTTTGGGCAAAGCTACAGGAAATTTAACAATTAAAGCAAAGCTTCGGGAAATTTAACAACTAAGGTTGATTTTTACAGGTAATCGAAATCCAAAAAGACTTGAAGTTATTGAGACTGATTTTTCGGTCAATACAAATTGGCCCAAATCTTTTGTATGGTTAGCTTCAGTTGCGTTTCTTAAGAAAGTTTTCCAAAACTGCCAACGTAATTTACAGTAAGCCCTAAGTTCTCTGTGATGCTAGCCATTTTGAAATGGAAATTGCAAGAACTGAAATCGTGCTGGCTTTGAGCTTTTCATTCAGCTTAGAGTATCCCTAGTTTTAAGTAACAATATTTCGTTTCAGGATAACTCTTTCAGTCTGTAGTCAGAGACTTCTCTCAATAAATTTTAAAATTTAAAATGGTCCAAAAATCGATTCTTCTAGCACTGAGACTTTGACAACAGCAACAATTTCCCACAGTGCTGGTATATAGGGGCTAGCTAGGGTGGAAAAGGAAATGTAACACACTGTGGTTTCCGAGTTTAAAACCTGCTTTTGTGTGCACATCCACTGTCTATGGGATGAGACGAATAGTTCAATTGAGATAGGGTACAGCAAAATGTGTGCATGTGATGATGATTAAATGTAAAGTACAGCGCAGAGCAGTGTGCTAAAGGGCCCAGTCTGTGTTTATTTAAACAGGGAGAGAAAAGATAGAGGTAGGGTTTATAGGGGGAAAATTTTGTGACTCGTATCTTTCAGTCTGTACTGTACGTACTGTACTGTAAGTACAGCAGATGTGTAATGTATGCAGAGTGGTGGGAGCCTATAGTCTAAAATGTTAACAATGGGCACTCTTTGTTCACTCTTTCTATCTCTTGTCTGTGTCTGTATGTGTCGCGTTTGTGTGACAGCACAAAATTTCCTCCTGAAAACAGCACAGTAACTATACTGCAACACGCTCGCACTGCACAGATGGCAGGAGGCAAGTTTTGTGTGACAGAAATTGTGCGCTGCGCGCTGCTGTAGAAGTGGGCCACAACTAGTTTTGCGGACTGTCTCTCAATTTTTGTGGGACAGGTTGCTATTGCTATTGCTATTGCGCGCTCTCTGCGTTTTGCTTTTGCTGTCAAACACACGTAACCTAGCCTGGCTTTTGCTTGCACATCTTCCCCCCAACTGAGTTGAGTCAAAAGTAACACACACACTAGACTGTGATGTTGTGTGCGTGCAGTGTGATGTGTATTTCAGCACACATAACTCAATATTTGCTTGCGTTAAAGCCCCTCTCTCACTAGCTCTATCTCAAATCTGTGTCCTATAAAATTCTGTTATATCTTCCTTTTAGTGTTCACTGTACTATGGACTGTATTGATCGTAACAGTCCCATTCTTAATACCTCATTTTTGGCACGCAAAGGCCTTAGTCTGCCCAAATCCTGCTCTCTGAAAGTTTGGAGTTATGTGAAAACTTTCCGATCGTCGGCGGAATTTTCGGATTGGCTGAGAGAAAATGACCTGAGCAAGTCACGTGGAGATCGCCGGCTTAAAGATGGAATTAAGCGTTACTATCAATGTAAACATGCCCGCCTCTACAAATGTCCCTATGAAGCCTATGCCCTGTTTTCCTATGAAGCTGCCGGAATTATTGTACACAGTTCTGACTTTCATAAGCATGATTCAACTTTTCGGAAAGATAAGGTAAACTTTTAGGAGTTTATTGTTTCATCTAACGGGCTTTTGTTTGTTTTTGCTGTAAGCAAAATGTATGTCTGTACTTAATATTTGAAATTTATTTTCAGTAGATTTGCTCTCTGTTAAGTTTTTCTTCAATTCCTGGTTTTATCATTTCGGTTTCAGACTTGGTGACAACTAAACTGTTTCGTTCTTGACTTTTCAATGATTTTTAAAATTTAAAATTTCAATCCTCTACTTATCAGTCTACCCATTTAAACGTCAATTAAAACGCCATAAACACGCTGTTCTGTGAGATGTTATACTTTTGCCAAGATCTTGCAAAAGAGCAGATGCAAATTTTGAATTATGTAATTTATAAAGGGAGTGAACTGGGGTGACTATGCGGCGTCTTCTGTCAGTAAAATTATATATATATATATATATATATATATATATATATATGTATATATATATATCGGCATCTACAGTTGCCTGTAAAACAAAGAATCATTAAATTCATGGAGGGAAGACCTACTTTGCAACTGTGGGTTGAGAGTTTCCCCCTTTTGAGTTAAAACACTGTCATTACGTCTATGTTAGTTGGTTTAATACAGTGTGTGTCAGTTTCACGTGTAATTGGGCATATGTTATCTGTGCAAACCGTTGCATAGGCGACTTGCCAACTCAGGTTGCGTTGAGTGCACGTGCAATCATCGGAAATTTTGACGTTTTAATTATTGTCTTTTTTCCGCATTATGGATGGTTTAAATCTGCTTCGTTACGGAAAATCTACGAAGGGAGCCCTTGTTGCCATCTACGACAGTCGTCGTTATCCGGGTTTCGTCTACGAATTCGTAAAAGCCAAAGCCGGTCTGGCCGACTCCATTTTCTGGAGCTGCCGGCACTGCAAGTCGCTGAAAAGTCGGGATTCCGGTTTCCGGAATTTTCCGGTTCCGACCATTCAAACGAGAGGCCTACAGTGTCTGGTAGATCCGGACAGTCCGAAAAGTCCGCACTTTTGTGATCCGGTTCCGGTTCGTTTTTCCGTGCCCCTGATGAAACAGGCCGGCTTAAGCCGACCCAGTGGTCCGCTTGTATCAAGAAATGTAAGAATAATGTAGAGATGCACCGGGGCCGCCACTACCGGGGCCGGGGCCGGGGCCTGGAATTTGGGGGTCCAAATCGAAAATTTTCTAAAATTTTCTTGAAAATTAAAATTTTGCAATATTTTTTAATATACAAACGGTACTATCGTTGTTTTCATTCATATCGGCTGGAAAACAAACTATTTGTAACATTTTTGACTTTTGAAAAATCAAAATTTTGGTCAAAAAATGTCAAAAATTTACAAAATTTTGCTAGTTTTTGGCCCCGGTCGGTACCGGGGCCTGACCACCGGGGCCGGGGCCGGGGCCTGACTACCGGGGCCGGGGCCGGGGCCAGGCCCCGGTGCATCCCTAGAATAATGTTATTTTCAGACGTTTTCTACAGAATTAACTCAAAGTGTAGAAAAAGACTAGCAATATTGATAAATTATTTAAAAATTTCCTGATTTTAAAATGTCCTCGATTTTCCTGAACAGTTGCATACAAGACTTAACTGGGTCGGGTTACAGAGTATGACTCTGAAGGTCCGTGTTTGCATCCAGCTTTCCAATTGGCTTAATGCAATGCAACATTTGTTCTATTACAGTAACTGCTACTACTTACAACAGCTGCTGCTAATTATTTATTTTTATTGCCGATATTTTTTATTTTAGAGGAAAGAGCCATCTCCAGTTCGCAGTCTTTCTGGGTTTCGGGATGATTCCTTCTTTCCAAAATCGGATCCAGATAGATCCTTTCCCTCCAATGGTGCTAACTTTTCGGCTATTAATTTTGGTTAGTTTTTTGAGGTTTTTGCAACTAGGTACGTATTATAGAAAATATCGGAAACATTACGGATCTCTTGAACTTTATGACCATAAATGCGACCTATTGAATTTTGTGACCTCGCTTTAGCGCTCTTGAATTTTGTGACCACGCATGCAAACCAATTGAAGATTGTGAACATGGAGGAAAATTGTACATGCAAAAGCTATTTTAGCTACAGCATGGTTAATATCCACGTTAGATAACAGAAGACAGCAGAATTTACTTTATATACGTATTTGTTTAACAACTCACAACGATAACAACATTAATTCAACAAAATTTTGAGTTTAGAAGTAACAAATTCACAAAGTTCTATTAAAAAAACTAACCGTTTACAGCTTACGATTGGAATTTCTGAAAAAACGTATTTCACGTTTTTAACTTATTCAAATAGGTATCCAAAATATTTTGACAAATGTTGAAATAAATTATGTATATGAAAGGAAAAGTTTAATGAAGTTATAGCATAAAATAAATTTAACAAACTACCATGTATCACAAAATATGGGTTCAAATTTTGTTAAATCATGTAACCTAACCTGTATGTAACAAAAACTGTGAAATGGATGTTCGTGTTAACTCTTAATCCTTTATCGCATTTGTACCTTGGAAAATTGTGACGTCGTCAACAGACTTTCTATTTTCTCTATTGAAGTTTGTGACCATGCATAGCCACCTCTTGAATTTCGTGACCCTGCCTGTCACCCTATTGAATTTTGTGACCCTGTGGTCATAAAGTTCAAGAGATCCAACATTACAAATACAAAAAATTCATAGCTATATATATATATATATATATATATAATATATATATATTCGTTTCAGATTCTGTACCCCCACGTATCACTCTCCCCATTTAGTCAACACTTTTCATCCTAATATTTAACGTAGTCCCAGTCTTCCGCTTAGTCAACTTTTTTTCATGTCATCTCCGGTTGGTCAACTCTGTTTCAGCTACTATTCTGAGGGAGACTATGTTGCATAATCTTAAAGTTGATTTTCAAACTTTTTTGTTTCAAACAGTGATTAATATTTAAACAGACTTAGTATATATTCGTTTTTATATTGGATCTATTAGCAGGTTCTCTCGTCCTAATAAATACGGACTAATTGGGCATAAATTGTAAAAAGTTGACTAAAAGTGGGGACTACTCTAACCATAGGGGATTTGAGTTGACAAACTGGGGAGGTAAAACGTTTCACAGAAGTATATACCTAACGGACCATTTATTACTAAATGAGAATACATGGGTATATATATATGCCTAACTGACCATTTATTACTAAATGAGAATACATGGGATATGCGAAAGGTTACGTAACACAATTTAAAGTATACACAGATATTTGGCGGTAAAGTGGGCCGCTAGAGCCAGTCTATTGTTAGAGAAAGATTTATGACTCTTAAGACTGGGAACAAAGATTGTCATGTGTCGCCACAGTGTCCATATAAGACTGATTGTGTTAGAACTACGTTAGAAATGAAAGATTTGACTTCAGTTCTCTGTTGAAACAACAGAAATGTGCGCACTGTTACTTTTTCTGAATTATTCAGTACTGCATATTTTCTTTGATTTAACCGTATTTTTAATTTCTTTTATACCCAACGTATATATTTGTCATTTGTCATTAAAACATTTTACGTATGTCTGATTTTCTGAACTTTTTACTTTACGTTTTAAAATTTCATTTAATTATCAAGCAACCTTTAATTATGCAGATTTGGTCCACATTGCTTTTCAATTCTTTTTATCTTAACGTGAAGTTTAACTTTCATCTTTTGAACTCTGAAAATAAAGAAAATATACTAAAATTAAAGAATTTTGACTTAACCGTTTATGTTCTAGTGGAGTGAGACATGGCGCCCGTTGAGGCTAAATTTATACTTACTCGATTTTTGAAATCTCAACTTCTGGTAGTTCAGTCTACAGCCCATCCCCAGCATTCCTATCTGTATCGTAAGAAAAGTTCCACTGGCAGCATTGACTATTTTGTTTGTCGGCGGTGTTGCGAAATCAAGGACGGACAGTTCGGTCGAATTTCCGTTCGCGGGGGTCTGGTTCTGGGAGATCCCGAGCACGGGCACCATCCGGACTGTTTGCCGTTGCCGGATTCCCGAATCTGTGCCCTGGAACTGGATCGAGATATGCGAAAGGAGGTTCGCCGCGGCGCCAAACGGCCGCGCGAAATCTATGCCGATGCCGTGGCGGAACTTCCCGCCAGATTTCCTCCCGGGACGGAGGATCAGCTATCGGTTCAGGCCCAGATCCCGACTTATGACCGTATTCGGCGGGCTCTGTATAAGCATGCCAAGCTTGGAGTAGCACCTGTTGCGGAACCTTGTAAGATTTCTGAGAATCTGCAACAAACCGATAGTGGAGAGTTAGCGCAGGCTGATGACCCAAATCATGGTGAGCGGACTGCTCTTGTAGAATCTTCAGGCCAAAGTTTCGACTTTTGCCTCTAAATTTGAACTCACTGTTCTTTTTGAAAGCAAATTTAGGGTCGTGTGATGACACGTTTTGATTTGCTTGACTCTAACTAAGCAACAGACTGGCTCTAGCGGCGTTCTCATAGTATATATAGTTTTTGGATCGGGACTATGTATGCTTGAGTTTATACATGTGCTTGGAGAGTTAGGGGGGAGGGGGTTTCACCCTCCCAGACCTGCTTACCCCCACCCCCAGAGGGGTCACACCTCCCAGAAACCGGATTTTTCTGGATTTTTGGGCAAAAAAACTGGAGCCTCCCAAAACTTCCCCTCCTGCACATGTCTGCTTGAGTTCTGGGGTCTCTTGCGCTTTCCCCCGCTAAAGTTAACTTAGGCTTATACTGAGCTAACGAAAAGCTGAATCGAAAAACGGTTTTCAAATTCGTGCTCAGTGCCCCTGAAAACCCCCCTATGCAAGTTTTCAGAAAAAATTTTTCAAAACATGTTATGGTTCCCCTTGGTCCCCCCTCTTACCAAACAAACATTTAAAATTTTTTAAAATTTAAAAATTTTTGAATTTTTGAATTCATAAGCCTCCAGTATGCACCCATACAAATTTTCAAAGTTATTGGTCAAAAAATCAAAAGTTATGGCTGGGGGGGGGGAAAGCGCAAGAGACGGAGTTCTGCCCTGTTTAGGGAGTCGCAAGTGGGTCCTGACTGGTAAACTGACCGCATCTGTTTATTTTCATTTATTTTTGTTTCAGTGACCTCCGCCCTAAATCTAGCCCGACAGCAGCAACAGCACCAAACCCCGGGTCAATTGATCAGCACAATGCCTTTGGACATGAGCCTCTTCCAGTCACCACTGGGGGGGCCGTCTCCACATCCCGGCTCTGCCGCCGTGCTGTCGCGGCATAACAGCACCAGTGCAGCACCCAGTCCGGTCACGCTGGTACCTTCAGGCCCAGAAGATCTGATAATGGAAATAAAACCGGAAGAACCGCCGGAAGAAAATGGGGAGGAATCGGTGGGAATTGTGGAATCGACGGCGGGCGGAGTGGATGTGGAGGAAGATTCTCAGTCTCAGTCTTCCAGTGATGGTCCCTATTTCCCTCCGGCTGAGTCTTGTAGGTCTTTAATTAGTTAATTACCATTAATTAATTAATCTTTAATTAATTCGTTACCATTAATTAATTACGGTTGACAGAAATAATTAAGCGGTCACTATGCTGAGGGGATTTGGGAAAAGGCGCGAAGGTGGTGAAGGCAGAATTTGGGTACCCCAGAATTTTTCTTGGCCGTTGAGAATTATGTATATAATAGAATTTCTGAAGATTTAAGTGGGATAATCACATATACATCTGATGTACAAAATTTAATGTAAAAATGTAAACTAATTAGCATTATATGTTAGAATAAAATATAGTATGCGAATATTATGCTCTGACTGTAGGCAAAATTAATTTACTGTTATTTTTATTTTCAGCCTGTACAGAAATTGCCAATTTGATGAGCTTAACAGAAAATGACAAATGCAAGCAGCTGATTCAAATGGGTAAGTTTGAGCCAAATTTTTAAAGATTGTCGAACCGAAATTTCGATGCCACCTTAACCTGGAAGGTTAACATGTTAACATCTATACAGCTTCAGTCATTTGTCTAGAAGATAATATTGAAGTTTGAGCGATAAATTTACGTTGTGAAAATTTTTTGCTGACCCCCTTTTTCTTTATTTCAGTGGGTAAACTTTTACGACAGGAATCTCAGCGTCTGAGCCTGCTTCGATCGGGCCTTCACGGCCTGTATACGGTTGAACAGATTGAACTGATCAGACGACTGAGGGCTACTGGTATCGACAAGGATAAAGTGGCCAAGGTAGATGCTGTATGCTATTGTCACATTATGATGAAGCATTGGAAATTGGTGGCTCTAGTCACACTCTTAGTTATTATGTACTCTTGCTTCTATACCCATCCCAGCTCCAAACTGGCAAAACGACAGATAGTTCGGGGCTAGCAATGCACTAGCAGGATTGATTTTGCTAATTAGTTTGATATTTTCTTTAATGAAACCTTTCAATTTTACGGTTTGACTACAATCTCTGCAGAATTGATAAAACTCAATCTAAACCTGATTCCAACTTTCTTTCACTGAAATTCACTTTTTTTCGAAATGTTGACTACATTGTAATTGCTTTTATCGATGATTTTTGATTTTTTTATCAAGCAGATTTTTGTTCCACTTTCAGGCCTTTGATAGGTTAGACGAGCTTGAGGAAGGAAGCAGCATTTGTGGCGGAACCAGTGAATCAACTTCCCGAGCTAGTCCTAATCTGAGACTTAATTCTGAGCTTTCCTCTGCTACTGTCAATAACAAAGTATGTACCTATGTATATTCGATTGCTGTGTTTATTGGCAAACAATTACCGCAAAATAATTTTCTATTTGGTATTTGTGGGAACTTGTTTATATCATGGTGTGAACTGGACAATTCAGCTTATGTATTAGCTTAAATTAATGCTTGGTATAGCTAGTAATTTTAAACAGCTTGGTATAAGGACAAGGACAAAAGGTGTTTACTCGATACATAAGGCAACATACTATCATAGGTAACAATTACAAGACAAATACGGTTAGATGATTTAAATTATTTTAAACAGCTTCATTTTCAAACTATTTTAGCAGTGCTATCTCAAAGCATTAGCCTGATATGGTTTGTGTTATCAAGTGTATTTTGCGTTCCAGTGAACATTCCAAGCAAAGTGTAAATTGGATTTTCTTCTGCCGTTTTGTTAATTGTCTATTTGTCTGTTTATTAATGATGTATTCTGTTTTTATTGTTTATTTTTAGGATAGTCATCGGGATCTCAGTAAACATGGTAGTCATAAGTATGGCTTTCCGAACCAATCCTCTCTGACAGCCACTGAGTGTCAGGACAGTTCAGTTGACAGAGTTTGCAGTCGCCTGTCAGTGAAAGAATCGCTGAGCGTTGACGCGCACCGACTCGATGCTATGGAAGACTCAATTAGTGGTTTGTATCTTGCCAATTTGCAAAATATAAATAAATAAAATAAATAAATTGCAAAATGGGCATTAATGCTTAGAATTGTGAGAGTTTTGCAATTTTGAAAAGCACAGCTGTATTTTGTGAGACAAATTTGGATTGATTTTAGTTGGTTTAGATTCGACATTTAATCTTAATTTAATTTAATCTTAATTTAATCTGAATTTAATCTAATTAATTTAATAAAAACTCCCTTAATTCGATTCGACATTTACTTTGTAGAATTCCATGAACTGAAAAGATACTCGGTTGTCCTCAATAAAGGTTAAACAGAATTTTGGTTGTTTTCAGTATGCACTTTTTTTGCTGAAGTATTTATGCCATTTTGTTTGCGGTAATTTGTTGTAAAGTTGTTGTTTTTTTCATATTTTAGCAGTTTCTGACAGTGCGTGTAGAAAGCGCCGTCGCAAGGGAAGTCCCTGCAGGTTGGCGGGTCGTCGAAAACTCTGGGAAAATCTGCAGCCTTCCGTTCCCACCAACCAACAGAATGAAAACGCTTTACTGGATTTGACCCTGACTAAGGACAAACTTGTGACCAAGGATTCAAATGTACGTATGTAAGACTCTGGTAGAAAAGATTTCCGTTATCCTAACAATTCAACTAGGTTTTTTGGTGCAACAATTCGAATTAAAACTCTTCTTAATTTCGTACAGCACAGGGTGCTTAAGCCTGTGTTTAGTTCAGCAGTTAGATTATGACGTCATTAGGTACGGTATTACGGTTAATTGATTATCGAATTTTTCGATTTTTAATTTTTCCAGGATAACACTCAGCCCATTGCCACCACAGTTGAGGACTATGGGAAAAGTCTGAAATCTGAGCTCTATCCTCGTAGCTTTAATCTATCTCTACTGCTGCCTGAAACTGAAGCAGTCAGCCCGGCCTCGAGCTCTGGATAGAAAAGGGAAGCCTCCCCCCCCCACACCCCCCCCCCCATTTTCCCTCACCTTTCTCAGTTTTGGTGCCTTTACTACTTTAACGTTCATGTCTGTTGCTTTGTACATAATGTAGACTGTAAACTGTACATGATTTTGGTTTATTTGCTGTAGGTAATACTTGTTTATGAAAGAGTAGGGGGTGATACATTGACATAGGGTCGGGTCCTGGGGGGGCCTTGTCTCCAGAAAAATTTGAGAGGGCCTGGGACCTTGAACTGGAATTTTTAAGGGGGCTTGCAGCTGAAGAATAAATTGTGAAAGTTTCGAAAAATTAACGCTTATTTTATGAACGCTGCAATTTTTTTTAATAATTTCCTGCAAAATCTTAAATTTTTTGAAAAAAAATTAGTAATTTTGGCCGATTTTCACGAAAAGTTAAAAATTTTAACTGAAAATTCCGGCTAAGCCGGAATTTTTTTAAAATTTTGGTGTTAAAACTAATTTTTCCGGCCCTTTTTGATTTCCCCTGGCCTTTTTTTTTTTTCCCCCGGAGGGGGACCTTGTCCGAGTTGGGAGGGGGCTTGGATCATTACGGTTTGAAACGGTCGAGGTTTGCTCCCATCAGACTGTGTGGGCTGGCCAGTTTAAAATGACTACAGTTTGGGAACGAATTCCAACTTAAGCTTGGTTCGATTGTGCCCGGGTGGCTCAATCGGTAGAGCGTTGGCCTAGACAGCCAAAGGTTGTGGGTTCGATCCCCACCTCGGGCCCGAATTTTTCGGGTCGGAGGTGCTGTAGTGACAATCTTAGTTTCGTTTGTTCTTTCATTTGAGTCCAACTGAAATCAACTGTCCATGCAATTTACCTGAGGCGATTTTCGAGGCTGTGGTAGCACACTTTCCCCGAAAGAACGACCGCCCATTGTGTTGTTTAGCAATTTGTGCCCATATATTTTGTATATAGCATTTTCATTTTCTATTTTTGACGGTTTTTCTTGAGCTTCAAATTGTTCATGCTTTGTTATAGTTGGTCTTTACAGTTCCAATACTTTAATTACAACCCTGTTTATTTGTTATTTGCGTTATATTTTGTCTGCTGCAAAAACATTGACCGTAATTGTTCATTTCTGTATATTATTGTAGTTGCTGTGTTTAAAGTATGCAAGTAGCTTCCTTACTGTCAGCTCAATCGAATATATACTGCAAGTAATTGTGTCTTTGTTTTCGATGCTTCGGAGACTACTTTTATAATTCTTCTGTTAGGAATTTTTGCCAACCTAAGAATTCTGTTGTCGATTTAGATTGTGTTATTACTTAAGTTGATGCTTGAATTGGCTGTATTGGATCGACGGACTATACTTCTTTGCATTATCTTTTGGGATGTATATTCTTTAATTTGGCTTCTTTCACTATTGTTTCTATTTCACTTTGATATTCCATAGTTGGTTGTTAATCAGGTTGTGCAATTTTAATGTATATTATTTCCCCATAACCTTTCTGTTGATTCCTGTTAATAAAATTGTTGACTTAATCGAGTAAACTTTTGAGCAGCTAAACGTTGTGTGCTGTGCAGTCAATAGGGAGGGACTACGTTTACCCTGTTTACTAGTTTACTTTTACTTTTTTACTTATTTACAGTTCTAGGAAACTTCAGTTAGGAAATATTTGCTGGCAGGGTAGAAAAGTTCAGGCCAGTCAGCTGCCGACTGCCCGGATCGGATGTCTACCTTAATTTGTTAGAATCGTCATTTTATCCTGTAACTCGACTTGAAAACTGTTGGTATCACTTCTTGGTTGGTATGTGCCACTTGCTGCTTGCTGATACTAAGCCGCCGGCATGAAGATACCCTATTGTTTCAAAAAATTTAAAATTCGGAGATCGATGATACTGCGTTGTAGGTAGTGTTGTCATCCGGGCCTGTTTCGGGCTCGGGCCCCGGGCCGGGCCTGGCCCGAGCCCGGCCCGGATCAAAATTTGATCGGAGCGGCCCGGCCCGGATTTTTTTCGGGCTCGGCCCGAAACAGGCCCGGATTTTTTCCCGGGCCGTTTCCGGGCCAAAGGAAAAATTGATATAAATGGACAGAAAAACACCAAAATTTTCGGAGAATCCTGAAACAAGAAACTTTTTCACTTCAATGAACTGAAAAGTAGACGTTACATAATAAATATCAAGTATTATTTAAAAACATCATTGTTGGTTTGGTAGTTTTACTCCGTTAGAGCTCGATACCGTTCTCGAATTATACTTAAATCGGGTTCAAA
Source organism: Trissonchulus latispiculum (assembly GCA_030248195.1). Classification (NCBI taxonomy): domain Eukaryota; kingdom Metazoa; phylum Nematoda; class Enoplea; order Enoplida; family Ironidae; genus Trissonchulus; species Trissonchulus latispiculum. Next base: position 81,935 of record JASAND010024917.1, read on the forward strand.
GAAATGCTTTCAATGACATGAGATTGGTGGGTGATGCATTACTTTATTATGCCTATTCGTTTATTGAAAGGACGTTTATAAAAATTCAAAAGACAAACAAAGGAAGTTATATACAGTTCATAATAAAAGCGTTATTTTAGATTAACAGACATTACAAAGTTAATGCCGATACATTATTGTATATTATTTTTACATTTATTTCCGATTACTATTTATTATCTTTATTATTACTGTTTATTATCTGCTAAAATCTACATCAAAAATCGTTTTTACTAATTTTGACCATTCGGGCCGGTTTCGGGCCCGACTCCGGGCCGACCTCGGGCCTGTTTCGGGCCCAAAATCCGGGCCGGGCCTCGGACCTGTTTCGGGCCCGAAATCCGGGCCGGGCTCGGGCCGGGCCTGGCCCGGCCCGGGGCCCGGCCCGGATGTCTAGGAACGGCCCGGCCCGGGCCCGGCCCGGATTTTCCGCTAACGTGACAACACTAGTTGTAGGTACCTTATTTTCACAATGATATTAAATTGCACTGAAGTTTCGCAAACAACTGATTAAACTACTATCAAACAGCGGAGACGAGAACTCATTCAGCAGTTTAGAATTAAGTAAATGCAAAGGAAGGTTGCACCAGCTGAAAACAAGATACATAGCAAATATGAAAGCAAATAAATAAATTGAAAAAGTCATGTGTTTATTGATCAAACATTGACCAAATGCCACAGTTTACACATCAGTTAGTTACCACAGCACAGAATTCAATAAAGTGTTAGACAATTCTAAAGCTAATGTTGTCGTCTACTAGTATATAAGTTTTCGTGATGAAACCGTAGGTTAAGAAAAGAAATTCTTTAAAAGAGCCAAACTACCCTGCGAGCTTCGTGGCTGACAGGCGAGTTTGAACAGCCTCTTCTGGTTCTGACTGATTGGTAAAACTTGTAACCGAAAGACAACGATACGAACTGTCTAAAACTACCTAACTCAAAAACTGGCAAACCAAAGACTACTTCGGTAAACATGTTCAGTAACATTCTAGAAGGAACCAATACCTGTAATTCTATACCTGTTGGTAACCACCGCTCACGAACGAACCCTGAACATCTAGAGGGAATATTTCGTGTACTACCCACTGAATTTCCTCTCCTACAATACCCTGGATAAAATATATTTAAAATAACATACCCGTTTGCTACAGATGAATACATTGTAAACAAAAATAATCATGGTGTATTCATTCAGAATGATTAAAATAATAAAACAAATTAGCAGATAAACGACAAACTAAACGTGACAATAAATGTAACAACAAAATAGGCTCTTGAAAGGAACATAAAAATTTGTGAAATTATGGTAAGCTCCGTTTTAATCTTATGCCGACGACCGGCTGCCGGACTGGAGCAGTTTGCAGTGTATATGTATATATGTCGTAGTAATTTCTGTATTCAGTAAATACTGTATTTACTGGCCGATTTCAGTAAATACGGTATTTACTAGTAAGAATGGTATTTTCTTTAAACTTCCTATCTTTACACGTAAATACCATTTTTACTGAAACTCGTCCAGTAAATACTGTATTTTCTAGTAAATTCTGTATTTTGTCTTAAACGCCTTTGTCTTTGTGTGTGGCTAGGGGTTCAAAGGGCATGCCGACGTCATATTTACAGCCAAAAGTAGGTCATACGTTATCACAATATGTGGAAAGGGGGTGCATGCAGATTAACACCAGACGTTAAAAATATTAGTTCACAAAATTAAGAAATTTTAACCGTTTTTAAAATCAAAACAGATATATATGCGTATTATACGTTTGTATTACACGTATTCTCTAATAAATTTTGTATTTATACAGAATTTAAGATACACTATAAGGTTACTTAAAGTTTTAAACCGCTATTCGTGTATTTTTAGGTTACGAAAAGTAAATAGGATTAAAATCATTAAGTAACGTATTAATTTTTAATTAATCGTAATTCATTATGATTATATAATACATATAAACATATCTGTCTTGATTTTAAAAAATTGTTAAAATTAAAACAATTTCTTAGTTTTGTAAACTTATATTTTTAACGGCTGGAGTTTATCTTCATGCACCCCCTTTGCACATATTGTGTAATGTATGACTTATCTTTTGGCTTTAAATATGACGTCGGCGTGCCCTTTGAACCCATAGCCACACACAAAGACAAAGGCGTTTAAGACAAAATACAGAATTTACTAGAAAATACAGTGTTTACTGGACGAGTTTCAGTAAAAATGGTATTTACGTGTAAAGATAGGAAGTTTAAAGAAAATACCGTTCTTACTAAAGTCTGACCAAAAATTCTTGGAACCGAAATGTAAGCGGCTGTCCTGAGTTATCATTTGAAGGTAGCCTATGCAATGTATATATTTTTCGAATCCTCAGGAACCCGAGATTTCGAAAATCCGAAAAATTCTGAAATTCCGGATTTCATTCACGGAAAATTTAAAATTTTTAGTTTTTCGCCAAATTTTTATCGCAATCAAAGTTTGGTTCTCACAGTCGAATAGAGCTGGTCCCGCTACACATTTTTGCTCTTAGAAAATTTTCACGAAAATGCACCCAATTTCCGGAATTCCGGGTTTTCTAAATTACCGAATTTTAAAAATTTCCTCCAATACCCTTAAGATGGGTATCATTCGAAAGCTCTTATCGAGCTGAACAACTTTTGTAATAGAAGGAACTCGTGAAAATGCACGCAATTCCCGGAATTCGCGAAAACCGGATTTTCCGGGTTTTAAAACTTTTTCCCAATACCCACAATATGGGTATCATTCGAGAGCTCTTGATGAGCTGAACAAATCTTGTAACAGAACCAATGTCTGAAAATGCACCTAAATCCCGAAATTCACAAATTCGGATTTCACTCTAAATTGGAAATTTTTCGTGAATTCCGAAAACTGGGCTCATTTCTGCAAGTTGGTTCTATTACAAGACTTGTTCAGCTCATCAAGAGCTCTCGAATGATACCCATATTGTGGGTATTGGGAAAAAGTTTTAAAATCCGGAAAATCCGGTTTTCGCGAATTCCGGGAATTGAGTGCATTTTCACGAGTTCGTTCTATTACAAAAGTTGTTCAGCTCGATAAGAGCTTTCGAATGTTACCAATCTTGAGGGTATTGGAGGAAATTTTTAAAATCCGGTAATTTAGAAAACCCGGAATTCCGGAAATTGGGTGCATTTTCGTGAAAATTTTCTAAGAGCAAAAATGTGTAGCGGGACCAGCTCTATTCGACTGTGAGAACCAAATTTTGATTGCGATAAAAATTGGGCGAAAAACCAAAAATTTTAAATTTTCAGTGAATGAATTCCGGAATTTCGGATATTTTCGAATTTTCGAATTCTCGGGTTCCTGGGGATTCGAAAAATATATACATTGTATAGGCTACCTTCAAATGATAACTCAGGACAGCCGCTCACATTTCGGTTCCAAGAATTTTTGGTCAGACTTTAGTAAATACCGTATTTACTGAAATCGGCCAGTAAATACAGTATTTACTGAATACAGAAATTACTACGACATATATATATGTACTTATATTTACTAGTAAGAATGGTATTTTCTTTAAACTTCCTATCTTTACACGTAAATACCATTTTTACTGAAATTCCCCCAGTAAATACTGTATTTTCTAGTAAATTCTGTATTTTATTTTAAACGTCTTTGTCTTTGTGTGTGGCTAGGAAAACAAAGGACATGCCGACGTCATATTTAAAGTCAAAAGATAGGTTATGCATAGTAACAATATGTACAAAGGGGGTGCATGAAGATAAACTTCAGAAGTTTAAAACAGTTTACAAAATTAAAACGTAGTTTAATGTTAATCCATTAAATGCAAAAATTTGCAGGAATGTAATGTGCAACAATTTTTATATCATTGGAAAGAGCAGAAAAAATGCTACAAAGTTGTCGAATTAGTTTTTTAATTGCATTAACCTAATTAAAGTTATAATTAATTAATTAAAATAACTAATAAATTACTTACAGTAAGCCTTAGGCTAATGGGCCAATCAGCGAGCAGACACACGCTTATATGAAAGCGTGTAATTAGTGCAAAGTGGGACCCCCCCCCCGGAAGTTACGGGGGGGGGTCCCGAGTTAATGAACCGAGCATACCTAGCATGATTTGTACATGCTAGTGTAAGAGTTTCATACTCTTATATTATGTACTCTTGCTATTATTAAGAAGAAGAGTAAGCCACTAGAGGGCTTCTCTTCTTTGCATTGCGTAACGGTGCTCCGACCACAATACGCGAATGTTCCCCCGTTTGGGGGGGGGTCGACCAAATCGACATTGCATACCCCCCCTCCGTTTGGTGGGGGGGTAGCAGAAAAGAGGTCCCCGTTTGGTGGGGGGTAGCCAACAGCCAATCAGATTACAGAAACCCCCCTCCGTTTGGTGGGGGGGGGGGTAGAGCAGAGGATTACGGTAGTTTTTTTTCTATTCGAAAATGGGTCCCCGTTTGGGGGGGGTCGCTCAAGCAGTCTAAGATTTTCTCATTGTGATTTGCTTTTGGCGACCCCCCCAAACGGGGTGCCATTTTTTTGACCCCCCCCCAATCGGGGACCCCTTTTTCAAACCCCCCACCAAACGGGGACCTCTTGTGTCGACCCCCCCCCCCAAACAGTGACCCTTGTTCAAAAGCCAGAATCAGCCTGCCTACCCCCACCAAACGGGGAGGGGGTTTCTGCAATCTGATTGGCTGTTGCCTACCCCCTCCCCCACCAAACTGGGAGGGGGTATGATTTGGCGACCCCCCCCCCCAAACGGGGGAACATTCGCGTATTGTGGTCGGAGCTAGAGCTGGGAGCTGAACTAGAACCGGTTGGAACCGGAACCGGAACCGGAACCGAACCGGAAGGATTTTTAGAACCGGAACCGGAACCGGAACCGGAACCGGTAGAATTTGGAACCGGCCGGTTCCAGGCTCAAAAATTGAGCTTGAACTAAAATTTTTCCAAAATGTCAAATTTTGAATAGTTGGATTTTGGGCCAGCAGCATTGGATTCTAATTCATGAGTCTGTTGTCTCTGAAGCTGAAGCTGGAACTGCGTTGGCACGAATGTAGAATCAGAATTAGCTAATTTTATAATTCGAATTCGGCGATTGCTACATACCAATATTCGAATAGTTGTATACATTTAAAGAATAGTTAACGAATAGCTCGATGAACGAATATTCTAAATATTTGTTTATTCTCACTTAGTTAATTGCTTCAATATTAATACGGACAAGAGTTTATAATAGGAAGAGTGGGACACTCAGCCCTTCCAAATGTTTTAAGCTTGCAATATGCTCGAATGTCAAGGGAGCCAACCGCCATCCTATTCTTGCACGGTTTTTTTGCAGATAGGCCGTTTTCTGACGTCCTAAAGTCTATTTCCTATTTTTCATTTACTCAGACTGTGCAAAATTGAATTAGCCGCGCTTGCACTGTAAACCTAGAATAGGAAATAGGAAATAGACTTACGCTTGTCTATTTACTTCAAAGAATACCGCTTAGCCAATCACGATGCAGGCAGCAGCACGTATGCCCTTGCTACTGTATCTACCTTTAAATTATAAACTGAAATCCCATTAATTTGCAAAACAAAATATTTTGCTTATATATGAAGAAAGAAACTGTCAGGCGAAAATTAGGTAATTAAATTAAATTAATTTAAATTTAAATCAAATTAATTGGATCCTCCGATAATGGCTATAAACAACTAATGAAAGAACAAACGAAACTAAGATTGTCACTACAACACCTCCGACCCGAAAAATTCGGGCCCGAGGTGGGGATGGAACCCACAACCTTTGGCTGTTTTATCGGGTTCATGAATAAATTTTAAAATAAAAGAATTATTAAAACTGTTTAACAGATGGTGGGATAGAATTAAAACATGGGGGAGAAAAATCTCAGTGTTGATGTTTAAATATCGATTTCTCAAACCAGCAGACTCTGTCAAAATTATCTTTTTTGTTTTCTGACGTCCTAAAACAGTTGCCCATAGCCGAACAAAATTGTTCGATTTATGGTTTAGTTTTTAAAATAAAAGAATTGAAATAAGTTAATAGTGTGGTTGAATAAAAGTAGATACGGGGGATAAAAAACTCTCTCTTTGCCTGATTTCTCAACCTGAATTGGTTATCCAAATGTTCAACTTTTGTAAATCTTTAGAGATTTTTATTTTTCTTTCGTTCATATAAAGATTACATTTATTTTTTGTTTGGCGGCATTTAGCTGTATTCAATGACAATGACAAGGACAACGATAACTACCCCGTTGCGAGTAGAGTGAATCGTCCAGGCAGAATCCGCAAAATAATTATGAGCGACTGAGTGATCTATAACATCGATTTCTCAAAACTGCTGAATCTTACAGACTTTCCCTTTGTATTGTGATTAGGACATGAAACCCCAGGGGCAAGCTTATGATTTGTCTCTGTACAACAACGAAAAATTTTGCGATAACTTACGTGGTCGAAAACATACCCTTACCAAATTTCAGCTGGTCAAATTTTAAAACTTTTAGCACGGGGGGCGTAATCTGGAACAGACCCGTAAAATCTAGTGTCGCCGTACGTTTAGCGAATTTCCTGGATCATACAGAGGCAAACCAGAAGCTTACCCCTGGGGTTTCATGTCCTACACAATACAAAATGAAAGTCTGTAAGATTCATCAGTTTTGAGAAATCGATGTTATATATAGATCACTCAGTCGCTCATAATATGCAACATTTTGCGGATTCTGCATGGACGATTCACTTTACTCGCAACGGGGTAGTTATGATTGTCCTTGTCATTGTCATTGGATACAGCTAAATGCCGCCAAACAAAAAATAAATGTAATCTTTATATGAACGAAAGAAAAATAAAAATATCTAAAGATTTACAAAAGTTGAACATTTGGATAACCAATTCAGGTTGAGAAATCAGGCAAAGAGAGAGTTTTTTATACCCCGTGTCTACTTTTATTCAACCACACTGTTAACTTATTTCAATTCTTTTATTTTAAAAACTAAACCATAAATCGAACAATTTTGTTCGGCTATGGGCAACTGTTTTAGGACGTCAGAAAACAAAAAAGATAATTTTGACAGAGTCTGCTGGTTTGAGAAATCGATATTTAAACATCAACACTGAGATTTTTCTCCCCCATGTTTTAATTCTATCCCACCATCTGTTTAACAGTTTTAATAATTCTTTTATTTTAAAATTTATTCATGAACCCGATAAAACCTAGTTGTTCCTGCTGCGCCTCAGCGCAGCAGGTCTCTTATGTTTGCTCAGCCCTCACACACAATCTGCTTGATAAAGATGCTTTGGTGCATAAATGCGTGTGAGCAGTGGTTTAAGATAGGCCCAGCATGATTTGTGTGTGAAATCTTGTCTTTCTTTTCAAGGAGCTTCTGTTTCTGACTTATGCAATTATTACGCATATACGCTTATATAGTAATGGCGATTTGGAAACCGGAAACATTTATTCGTTGCACTACTTGATGACTCATATTCCAGTCTTAACACTAAGAACTCAGCAACAATGTTTCGAATTCATGAAGCAGATGAACATATGCTTAATATTATATTCAAAATTAATTTACACTATAATATATAAACGCGTTCTCAGAAAGCTATAGCGAAATCACACATCTAAACCTCTGTTCTGTGACCTATAAAACTATCGGCATATGTAGTTTTGGTTCGAATTCAAACTGAAAATTTTTTCCATGTGTTCCAGTGGCTCAAAGGGTAGAGCGTTGGTCTAGTTAACCAAAGGTCGTGGGTTCCACCTGGGACAATATTTTTTGAGTTACAGATGCTGTAATGTCAGGGCTTTGTTTTCTTGTTTCTATTACAGTATAAAAGTGAATTCCTTAAGCATTGGCAAAATTAATTAAACAATATTTTGCACGTTTGTTTTTCTGTAATAAGCAAGAAGAGATCCGTTATTAAAAAATTAGCTGCGCAGCAGGTTTACAATTACTGCAATTGTCCGTCCAGTAGAAACTTAAACTTTTGCACAAAATCTTGCTTGTTTATAGCCATTATCGGAAGATCCAATTAATTTGAATATTTAATTACCTAATTTTCGCCTGACAGTTTCTTTCTTCATAAGCAAAATATTTTGTTTTGCAAATTAATGGGATTTCAGTATATAATTTAAAAGTACATACAGTAGCTAGGGCACAGCTAAGCCACGTGCTGCTGCCTGCATCGTGATTGGCTAAGCGGTATTCTTTGAAGTAAATAGAAAAGCGTAAGTCTATTTCCTATTTCCTATTCTAGGTTTACAGTGCAAGCGCGGCTAATTCAATTTTGCACAGTCTGGGTAAATGAAAAATAGGAAATAGACTTTAGGACGTCAGAAAACTGGCCTATTCTGCAAAAAACCGTGCAAGAATAGGATGGCGGTTGGCTCCCTTGACACATTATTCTTTCGCAGACCTGTAAAAATTCTGTTGATTCCAGTTATCCCCCTATTCCTGTTAAGATCGCTTCCGTAGTCTCATTATTCCTTGAATCGACTTCTTATTATTTGAAATTTAATGAGCATTTAAGAGTGCATTTTCATGTCGGGCCGAAGTGTCGGAAAACGGGCGGGGGTGTGCCTGGTTTTAAGGTTATTTGATTGTTGTGTACCGGGGTGGGGCAGGGTGGGTGGGGGGGGGGTCTGAGGGATGGGAGGTGGGGGAGGGAGGAGAAAAAAAGGGAAGGGATGGAAGGGGGGGGGGTGGGCTGACAGTCAAAGACTGCGAAAAGAAGCCTTTGCGAAATCTTAGATAGTCTAAATTCTGAAACCTAATTTGCATATTGCATCCAGAGCAAAAAACTGCCTAAGCTAGCCCTGTGCTGAAGATAGGGCTTCTAAATAGTGAAATGACTCAGTAAACACTAAAGATACCAAAACCCTTTTTATGCATTCCGGCTCCAGCCGGAATAAAAACTCATTAAAATATACGTTTGGACAATAAAATATGTAACAAGCAGGCCCCTAAAAGGGGCATTATTCCTTCCAGGTGCCTAGCACTTTCTTGCGTTAAATATACAGATTCTTTCGAAACAACCGACAAAAGCTTGTGAGGGACCAATGCTCAGTAGAACTACTTGCTTCATGGTTGGTCCATGTTAATCAAGCAAGCAAACATCAACAAAGTCAACCTAGAAGTTTTGCCAGCCAACTTCTTTTGTTCACTATTGTCCAATATAAAGTAAAATATCTATATCTGACTCCGAGAAAACAATCTGTGTCTTCAAATGACTTATGATTAATCCTCGGACGGAACAATGGAGGAAGCAGCTTCATACTGTGCCTAGTAATTTCAATTACTTATAGCTTGATAGCAGTATGTAGTGTAGATCAACTCAAATTTGGAGCCTTCATCCAATTCACTTTTACCTGACACCGCTGATGTGCTAATGTCAACTAAAATTCAGACCTAATTTGCATATTTTGCTGCTCCAAAAATGCCCTAAGCTAGGCCATGTGCTAAAGATAGGAGTACAAATTTGAAATCTTCCATGAACAACGTTGAAACAATAATTTCCGTAACAATGATTCCGTCTCCAGACGGAATAAAAATCAGCGAGATGGATTCCCTTAAGTCAAAAGGCAAAGAAGGTCACTTCTGCAAGAATGTGACAAATGAAGAGATGTAGAGAAGATCGCATCGGGAAAACTGATAAGCCTGATATGTGAGTTCAGCTGATGGCTCTGTGGTGGAGTGGTAGCTAGTCTGACTCCGGAGGAGAAGGGCCGTGGTTCGAATCCGGAGGGGTACCATCAATTAGAATGAAAAACTGAACCTCCCTCTTCCCTTCTCTTTCCTAGGTTTTGGTTTTTGGGTGGGTACAAGGATACCTCCCGTAAGGGCTATCTATCTCGGTTGCTTCTTGGCCTATGTATCAGCCCTGGTTGAAGCGCTACAGAATGAATGAAACAAGATGTGCCACTACAGCACCTCCAACCCGTAAAATTAGGGACTGAAGTGGGGAAGGAACCTACAACCTTCGGCGATCTATGCCAACGCTCTACCGATTGAACCACCCAGGCACAATCGAACCAAGCTTAATTTTGAATTTGTTCCCAAACTGTATTGACACGTTTTTGAATAGGCATATAGCCCTGCCAAAGACACGCACCAAAGAAATGAAGAAATATGTACCTGGCATTTTCGTGGAAGGAAAAGATGTCTCATTGCTGGATTTGTAAGTTTTAGCTTTAGACCGTTTTTGAAAAATCGTAGCAAGTTTACACGCTTTATTAATGAATCATATCAAATCAATCCCAGTGAGTAAACCTTAATGTTTTACTCAACGCTGTTGTCGGCCGAAGCGACAGATGTTTCGGTAGTCGGCCGGCAGTTCCCAATCTTTAGTTTTCAGCTTCAACACCCTCTGCCGTTCAAAGCTACCTACCAATACTTTTCTCTCCTCTAAATTAATATAGCCACACGACGATGCAGGAAATTCAGAGTGAGTGCTTTTGCAAAGTTGGCAAATTGCAAGTTAAAATGTTAGAAAACAATTTTACAGTTTATATATTGCCAGTTGTAAAATTTCGGACCATTAGTAAGGTTTGACAGTTTTAATAAGGATTTTTGTTTTCAGCTCAGGATTTTACCTATCTCTAATTTTTTACAGCACTGTTTCAGATTTTTCACACTTTGTACCGGTAATGTATATATGTAAGAAAATACAATTTACCAACCCGAAGTGCAGACTATTGTTTTTAATATTACATTAAATTGCGTATTAAAGTAACAGTCTTAGTAAATTAAAATAGGTTGAACCAAGAGTCTATAATAGGAAGAGTGGGCTTGCGTAGTGGCGGCGTCCAATGAGATTCATTTTAGTTAATTCGAATAAAAACACATGCTTAACATTACAATGCTAGGCGAGACCCCCTCCGAGATCTCGGAAGGGGTATACGCTTGTGCATGTAATTTTAACATGAGGTAAGCGATTAGCCAATCAGATGCGTTTTAGTTTAAACGCATATAAACACATCATTAACAACGGTACCACCCCCGAGATTTTGACCATAATAAACTCGCAGGGTTAATCTATTAGGAAGGGCTGAGTGTCCCACTCTTCTATTATATATGCTTTGTTGAACCAACCCACTTGAACATTGTTTGAACTTGAACCTTTAATTTAATTATCCCCAGAGAACACAGCGCAAAAATGGCCAACCTGCAGTCCCCAACTATTTTAATCTACATAGAATTCAATGCATAATTAAAAGCTGATTGTCTGCAATTTGATATGCTGAAACCGGGAAGTGACTGTTCTATAGTGTTGTGCACCGGCCCAGTCTAGACCGGCTGGCCGGCGGCCCCGGCCCAAGTACAGAGTGGGCCGGCCGGCCGGCGGCCGCCGGCCGAGAACAGGCCGGCCGGTCGGCCGGTGACAGGCCGGCCGGTCAGACACAGGCCGGCCGGCCGGCCGGTGACAAGCCGGCCGGTCAAATGTGAAGCGACATACCGGCCAGTGACAATTTCTGCAGCTTATCGAATTAAACTTGCTAAAATCTGCCTTGAAAACTATCAAAAATCTTAATTTTTATTTGTATTTTGGATAAGCCTGCGAAAATTTGCACCGGCCGGCCGGCCGTTGTTGGGCCGGCGGCCGCCGGCCGGCCGGTACAGGCCGGCTGGCCGGCGTCGCGAGCTGGGCCGGCCGGCGACGGCCGGCCCACGAAAAATTGGGCCGGTGAACAACACTACTGTTCAATCATCTTATACAATGCTTGGACGTTTTACAGTTCACATCAAGATTCCACAAGCACACCACTCATTAGGGGCTCAGATCAATTCCATCAAGAATCACAATCTCCCACAAGTTGAGCTTTTCCCTGTACATTTTAGGTTTTATTTTGCCTTTTCCATTACATATGTCTCTGTCTCTGAGTCTCTGTCTCTAAGTCTCTGTCCTTTTGTCTCTACACTGATAGAGACAAGACGTTCATACTTAAAAGGACAAAAAGACAGAGACTAGGTCATGTGACAACTAATTCAAATTCTATTGGACACTGGGTTTAACCAAAAACGAGCAAAACGTATTTCAATCGAAAAATATTATGTTACTATTGTTGCCCCATTAACAGCCGAAGTTCTATTATTTGAAAATTGACTTTAAAATTAGTTATAAATGTAGTAAATTTTAAATATCCAACTTAACAGACATGTCACGTGTTAGAATCTGCTATTTTGATTGGCTGCAGCTTAAGGACAGGCAGAAATGTTGAGCATTGTTCGACTTCGCTTAGAGACTCGAGACTTAGGACAGCTTAGAGACAAAAGGACAAAAAGACAGAGACAGGTATGAACCGGCTAAAGACAGAGACATAGAGACAGAGACCTAGAGACAGAGACTCAGAGACAAGTATGAGCCGGGCTTTAGTTGATTTAAGTTGATTTTTGTGCTCAATATCCTGCTAGCCAAAATAAAGCAAATTCCATGTAGTGTTAACTTTACGGTTATTAGAAAAATGTGCAATTTTAGAGTTGTTACGAAAGTTTGACTATAAAGATAGCCCTACATCATAAAACATACATTTTCATATCCAAAAACACACCACAAATACCAAACATTCCAGTAAGTGAACAAATAACAACGATATTAAGGATTTTTAAGGTGGTGATTCCTTTTGGGCACATATTGTTATTTGGTGGCGTAAATCAAGACGAAATTTGATGAAACTTTCCGAAATAAGTTCTTTTAGCGTTCTAACACCCTCCGCGCTATCCGGATTCAAAAATTCGAGATTTCCAGTCAGAGTGGTTTTTCCCAATTTCTGAACGTTTCGCAGCTGCAATACAGTTATGACTATATTCATTCGAAAGATCTCATTGAGCTTCACATTTTTGCTTTTTAAAGTAAATTTCTATCTTTGCTCTACTGTGAGATATAGCCGATTTTCTAGTTTTAGCGTCGGAAACTAGTCATTTTTGCTGAAATCAAATAATCCAACATTTCTCGAACTACGCAAGCCGTAAAATCAAACTAAGGGCGTCGATCTGAAGGTCTCACAGGGACAAATAAGCCGACGCATGATCGTCTTCCAACTACTATCCTGTAGGCTGCTATCATAAGAAATGTAGTTTTTGCAAAAACACGACCAATTTTTTCCAAAGATTGTGGAGCATTCACAATGCGAGCTGGGGGGCTGCTACTGAACAAATGTGTTCTGCACAAATATACCCAGGGACGATTTTTTAGTTGCCCCGATTGCTGCTTTCTAGCTATAGTAATCGCTTGACAAATTTGGAAAAAGTAGGTAAAATCCAGGTTATGCACACATTTCAGCTTATTTCTCTATAACGAAGAGCGATTTCACAATAAATAAAAAATCGCCCCCAGCTATTTGATGGAGGTATCGAATGATATAACCGATGTTTCGCGAAAAAATTTACTTGAGTCTGCAAAAATTCTGGAAAATTATACTTCTTCTAAAATGTGTTAAAAATATTTTAGAAAGCAACATTAGTTTTATGGCATGCATTAAAAAGAGAAAATGTCAAGCTACATTTTGATATAAAAATGGCTTCTTAACTCCAAGTAATGAATGAGTTATAATGGTGCAAACTAAATGTGACCAAAGGGAATCACCACCTTAAGTGATTTTGAAGGAAACTTTAGAGCTTTTAGTAGAAATTGACGAAACACTTCATGAAAGAAAATTGAAGGAGAGGTAGTAGCATCTTCTGCTACTTCCTATACTACAGTAGCTAGCCATCACGTGGTCTTAGAATCCGATATTTTGTCAAAACATATGTAATGAAGTTGCTAGTCTCCAGAGACAGAAAACGCTCTGCTCTCTGG
>JASAND010024918.1:0-39707 GCA_030248195.1 Trissonchulus latispiculum
AGGACGAAAGGCTTCCTGGTTCGCAGATGTTGATTTGCCTGTAAAGGCTCGCTGACAACTCTTCGTCATCGGGCGGTCCCCAGGGCTCGTGTCACGAGGCCGGGGCTTGCCAGACTTCGTGACACTAGCCTCACTGGGGTCCGCGGGAAGGGTGTTCATGGGCATCTTGTTGGAGCGGCGGGCATTCGGGAGGTTTGAACCCCAATCCGGATTTCGTCGATCACCGTTTGATGGTTGCTAGCGTTAAACGTGGCAGTGGGCATGATGCCCTCGGGTTGAAGGAATGAATTTCTTGACCGTCAGAACGACCAGGGGGTTTCCCATCCGTAATTCGGCCATTTGCCGGTCGATGTTGGTGGTTCCTTCATTCTTGCTTTGATTAAGCTGGTCCCATTTGAAAGAACCACCAGATATTGGCGTTTAAGACGAGACAAGTAAAACAGGCAGCAAATTCATGCTTCTGAGTTTTTTTACTGTCCTGCGTGGAAGCCAGTAAATCATCGCCACGTAAAGCGCGATGATGTCTGCAAATATTAATTTCAGCACCATAACAGGCAAAAGTTCATGGACAGGAAAATCCATCACCAGATGTACGTATGGGGCATCACCGGGACGACAGAGGTGTAAACCTCGTCGGTGGATGGACATGGACCACTGGGGGGAACACCTTCTTAAGGCGGTTCCGCACCTTTTTGTTCAGTTCCATGATGTCTCCGGGGAGAATAAAGTCCATTAAAGTCCAATAAAAAACCACCGACCGTCATACCCTTCCGTCTGCCCCGACGATGACCACCACCAAAGCGGCCACCAGCTGGTGCAAAAAAAATGAAGCCATGATTAGTCCTGGTTAAAACCCCGAACGTAATGGTGGCTGAACCAGCAGTTGACAAATAGTCACGGTTACGGCGAACGAATTACCTCCGTTTTGATGGGCGGGGTTCGCTGTACCCGAGGTAATTACAGTCTGTTCGTTGAAATATCAGCAAATGATGGGACATTTGTTTGAAACGGTGGGTATAGAAACGAAGACCCACCGTTGGGTTTGATGACAGGGGGTGCCCGACCGGCCGGTTGCAGTATACCCATCCATTGGCCACCGAAATCTGATGGGTCCCATGAAGACGGGGGCCACCCAACAGATGCCAGTTCAATTAATTGTTCGATTCGGCACCGCGGAGACCGGAAAAAATGTCCAGGTCCAGAACCGATATACCACCGGTTGGAGGGACTAACCACAGGAAATAGGTAAAATGACCCTAGTCATGGGCCAGATCGTTCACCACCAGGTTTGAGTTGGAATCGGCCAGGGGCATTCCACATCACCCCCGAGCAAGCTGAGCTGACCAGACCGGGTAACCGGTCCACTTCTAATTCCAGATGTGATGGATCAACCATGTCTGCCGGACTTCCAGGTGGTGGCTCATCGGCTTGCACGTGGGCTGTAAAGCCAGTGCCGATTTCTTCTGATCCAGCTGGTGAACCAGGCCAATCCAGATGTTCTGTTTTCCGTGCAGTTTTCCGATCAACCGAGGCCGAATGGGCCAATGCAGAACTGGTCGGTAACGACCCTGATCATAGGTGACCGCTGAGGTCATCTGGTGACTTGAGGATCCACACCAGGCCAAAGTGACGAGTAGATAGGCAACCCATGCAGCTTTGGGTCAAACACCCGTGGGCTTTGCCTTCGTAGTACGACTGTAGGCGAATGGCCTTTTCCTGCAGCTTCAAGGACGTACTGCGCTTCTTCATGCTTCGCTCACCAATCACTTCTTCTGAGGATCCAAATTGTGATATTTTCGTCCAGAAAATCAGAATCGGCAATCCTGACTGTTGGTGGACCATGGTGGAGGTAACTCCAACAGATATTCAGAAAAAACCAAAATCTGAAATTATTGACAAAAACATACGGTTGTTTGTACGTACGTACCCCAAAATTGTTAAGAAAAATACCCTATATTGGTGGAAAATAACAAAATTGAGTGGCATATTGTATGAGATGGAAAAGGACCTAAAAGACCTGAAAGAGAAAATAGAATTAGGACATAAGAAACCAATGAGAATGAGCAAAACAATGAAAAAATAACAATGGGTAAAATTAACAAGAGATAAAATAAACCTATGGTTTTTATTGTAAAACTAGCTCAAATCCCCAAAAATGTCCCTAATTCCTATCTCAGTTTGGTGGCCCCACTAAGTCACGTATACCACTCACACAAATATATGTACATACGTACTGCACAAACACACCACAGCCTAAGAAAAATGTGCACTAAGGTGAAAACATACGTATGGCCGTAAGGCTGGTGGTGATAAACAGGACCCAGAGAAAAATCGATGAGTTGTACGTAGATAGGCAGACAGGAAAAGACCAAGTAATTGGTCTATAGCAGGAAAAGACCAAGTAATTGGTCTGTAGGCAGCTGGAAATAGCATCAAAGGCAGGAGATCAGGATAAGTTCGCGTAAGCGAATGGAAATTTTACCTGTAAAGGTAAATTCTTCACCGGACAGGAAAAAAATCCAAAAACTTACACGATTGAAAAATAGGGAGAAGACCAGCTTCGACCAGTTTTCACCCTGGCAGACTAATGTAGCGCAGCCGGTGTAAACCGTTCCAAATCAGGATTCGTAGACCAACTGGCTACCCGACAAGTAATTGTCGGGGGCGCTGCCACACAATAGATAACGCGCCTGGCCGTCAGGATCCAGGCAGGGGAAGCCTCGCCAAATGTTGTAGTTGTTGATCCAACCTACCTAAGCTAACCAGCTAAACCTATCTACCAATATAACAAGACAAATGCTTTAATGAACAGTACGTACATACGTGGGCGTAAGCCCTTACAGACAGTCAAACCCAGTTATACAATACATAAGAACAAACATACAAACATACCTGTACACTTACCCATTAGGGGGAGAGTAGGTGATAACGGGAGGGACCCACCAAAACAGGAAAGCTGTTATAAGGGCGAACCCAGAGAGCCCTTAGAGAACACCAGTCTGTAGATAGAAAAGTAGACGACTGATGTGTTTAAGAGTCAGGGCCGGGCCGGGCCGGGCCTGAGAAAAATATTAGTAAGGGCCTGGCCGGGCCGCGCAGCTCCCAGTAAACGGAAAAAGCCCGGCCCGGCCCGCCCTGTCCGGCCCTGCCAAGCCCTGACGTTTTTTACATATTAATCTATTGCACGTGTGTACACTTTCCAACTCTAATAATTGTCTTTGCCTTCCTGACTTCAAATTTCTTGCTTTCTTTGCACCAAATAAGACTGCATGTGCCAAATATGGCTTGACTTGGTTACGGTTTTTCGAAATTTGAGTTGATAATTAGTGCCTGTTTGTGTTTGTTTATGTCTGCTTTTGAGTAACAAAAATTCAACCTACTATGTATTTATTTTAAACTCACTAAAACATTAAACCACTTCGGTAATTCGACCATCAGGGCTAATTTAGTCCTCCGATTTATTATCCTCTTGACTAATTTCCTTAGTAAGGTGGAATTCTGAAATATTCGTTATGCATAACTGATTTGAGAGAACATGCACTTTGGGTCCCGAAAATAAGATAGTGAGGCTGAACACATGATTGTACACGTCTCAAAACGCCATAGAAGAAGTTTTTTAAAAAATCAGGGCTTTTTAGGGCCGGGCCGGGCCGCGCAGACCTAAACGGCACTCAGGGCCGGGCCGGGCCAGGGCCTGAAATTTTTGACACAGGGCCGGGCCGGGCCGGGCAGACCTAAAATTTGAACAGGGCCGGGCCGGGCCGGGCCTGAAAATTCGGCCCTGATCTCATCTCTAAAACCGGTACTTAGATGGCGAAACGATAGCAGGTTCTACTCAGGTCCTACCTAAGGTGCAACTCACTCGAAAAGAAATTAAATAACCCTATCTAAGATGCCCTAATGAAGAACTGATGAGGCCATATCATTTACTAAATAAGAACTTACGGATTTAATAGAAAGAACACAGCAAATATGGATGACAATGGATGGCCAAAGGCCCGACCGACTCGTACAAGAAATATACCAATACTGATCTGATATGCATATAAGCAACATGTTGTCGCTAGCTGGTTGCTGTTTGCAACGATTACGTTGATCATTCACGAAAGTTAAGTAAAGTAATTTAGGGTGGAATACAGTTAGTAAAGTAGGTTTTTAACATTAATATGTACACTTAAGCAGAAAGGTCATGCAGGTACTTCAGTACACACAGAGTACATTGACTTATTGTGTCTATGTTAGAATACGACTCTCTCAAATAACGTTCAAACCAAGAGCTCGTGGTTAGAACGTTCAAACTAGAGGTTTGCACAAACTCTCTCCTGTAACGCGACATATATACACACAGTGACGTAAGTTTGGCAGCCCGGGTTTGTACGCTATTAGATACGTATTTAAATAAAATGCGACTGAGGAAAACAAAATTAAAGTTTTTAGTTTATGAAAGTACATACATTGCGTGAAACGAAATAAAATATGGCATGCAAAGGACTACTGTCCTTGTAATGCACGCCCCCGCATAAACTTGTGCAGCTGAGCTTCATGCTTTAACAATTTCGACTTAAATGTGCTCAGAGAAGAACAGGTAACAATACTGTCCGGTAAACAGTTCCAAACATTGCAAATTCTATAGAAAAAGAAATGGCTTGCTCTAGACTTTTTATATCGCTTAGGTCTAATAGACAAACTATTATGGCCCCTTGTCCCTGCGTCAGGCGAATATGTAAAATAATCATCAAAAGAACTATCACAGGCATTATACACTATACTATGCATCAAATATAAATCATACATTAATCTTCTCATTTCCAATGATTGTAGGTTGCAACGTTTAAGTCTTTCTTTGTAAGTAAGATTTTCAAGGCCATACAGTCGTTTTGTAAATGCACGCTGTACTCCCTCCACAGCGTCAATGTCTTTAAGCAAACTAGGTGACCATATCTGGGTACAGTATTCCAAAATTGGTCTAACATACGTCACAAAAAGTTTAGTTAAGAGGACTGCATCTCTACTAGAGAAACTGCTAAAAATAATTCCTGCTCTCTGGTTGGCCTCAGCTCTAATTTGACTTATATGTTTAGAGAAAGTTAAATCATTACTCATCATTATACCCAGGTCCCGCATAAACTCAGTATCGGACAGAGATTCACCACCCAAAGTATAAACTTGATTATCGTTACGATAACCCAGATGCATTACCAGACACTTATTAGCTGCTACAGTCATTTGCCAATCTCTAGTCCATGCATCAATTTGAAAAAGTTCATTTTGAAGCACATGTGCCCCATATGACTTATTGACAGTAGAGAAAATTTTCGCATCATCTGCAAACAGTCGAATTTCTGACAACAAATTCTCCTTTAAGTCATTAATATAAATCAAAAACAATATAGGACCCAGTACAGAACATTGTGGTACTCCACTTGAGACTGGAGCCCAATCTGATTTGGAGGAACCCAACTTTACTCTTTGAAATCTCCCCGTAAGGAAGGCCCTAATCCATGCCAGCATCTTTCCCCTAATCCCAAGTGCTTCTAGTTTTCGCAAAAGCTTTGAATGACAAACTGTATCAAAAGCTCGCATCAAATCAATATATACAATATCAACACAGTCACCAGCATCCCATGCGTCTATCCAACATTGAGTACATTCAAGCAATTGTGTAAGGGTAGACCTCTTACTAGTGATGTGCGACGGAGCTCCGGAGCGGAGCTCCGATTTTCGGTGCTCCGGAGCGGGCTTCTGCTCCGGAGCTCCGGAGCTCCGGAGCTCCGGGTACCCGGAGCAGCCATTTTCAAGCTTTGATGCCTGTTTGTTGCTCCTAATTTGGGTACTAATGAAATTTTTGAAGAGTTTTCATGATTTCTTGCTGTAGTCTCACGACTAGTGCGTAAAAACAATGAATTAGTGCTCGTTTTATTTTTAATAATTTTTCAATTTTCTCAAGACTGCTGAATGATTCGTGTTCTGGAGACAATTTTTCCAACTTGTCAAGATGATAAAAGTGAAAATTAAAATATAATTTTAAGCTACGACCTCTAAGAATTGTTTCAATACAACGTTTTAAATCAATTGCCATTAATTAAACCATTAATTATTCCCTTTTCCGATGAAATCTATTCTTGCTTCTACGTAAACTTTCAATGTCTACAAATGTTTTCTTTGCTTTCATCTCACACATGTTTTCTAATATTTTTCAGACATAATTTCTCCTTGTTCTAATTTATTTTATGATTATATATATATATACATGCTTTTTAAAAGTTAAACAGTAGATGAAAGCAAATCTGGTCCGCGTTTGTTAAATTTGCAATAATTCATGGATTTGGATGGATGGATGGATTCAAAATTTAATTTTTGACGAAATTCTCGTAACAAATTTTATGAAGTCCAAATTTATGAAATTTAAACTGAGCAAATCTTGAAAAAGTGAGGCATGAGAACTAAACGGCAGTAAACTAGCATTGGCTTTTATGTAAACGCAACATATATACTGCATAATGAAACAGCCAAGAGTTCTGTGAAAAGTCAAAGTCTGAACTCATTTCAGATCAAAAATACAGGCTAGCAAATAGAGCAAATGTATATAGCAAAAGAATCAGATTCTGAACATAATGCGAATCGCTATATATATAGTAAACAGTGACTAGACGTGCTGTTCATTGCAAAAACAATTTGCTTAGCTTAAAATAAAATTTTTACAACTTTAGCCTTTACAAACAGTCGGAGCTCCGCGGAGCTCCGGTGCTCCGACAGCCCGCTCCGGCCGGAGCTCCGGAGCGGGCAATTCGTTCGGCGCACATCACTACCTCTTACAAACAAAGCCATGTTGGTGTTTGCTAATAAGGTGGTGCTTATTAAAGTGGTTAACCATGAAAGGTTTTACTACTCTTTCCATTGCTCTGCAACAGCCAGCAGTCAAACTGACAGGTCTATAATTTTTAGGATCTTTGGAATTACCCTTTTTATAAATAGGACATACATCGGCTCTCAACCAATCACTAGGAATTTCGCCAGAATTTAGAGATTCTCTGAAAATTTTCGTAAGCGGTTTTTTAAGAGAATGAGCCAATTTCTTTAAAAAGACATTTGGTATTCCATCTGGACCAGCAGACAATTTTGGTGATAAATCTTTTAACACTTTGAAAACATCGTTTTCGCTAAACACACAGTCAACCAAAGAGTCAGCTTCAGATACAATATTCACAACATGTGGCATATTACCATCGTCCGCCGTAAAAACAGATACAAATGTTTCATTTAACACTGAGCATTTATCTGCATTATCATATACTACATCACCGTTACTGTTAGTAAGGGCAACAATGCTGGAGTCTTTTTTACTCAACCGTTTCCTCGCATAAGAATAAAAATTGTTGACACAATTCTTATTTGCTAATCGATTTTCGAAAGCTAACCGATCAAAATAAACAGCTGTTTTAACCTGTTGACATTTTTGCCTGTGAGCTCTTTTGTTGTAATTTGATTTAGCCTTCTTAAAACGCCTCCATGCAATTTTCTTTTCTTTGATCAGTTCCAGAGTTCTATACGACAAGGGAATTCGATACCTTTTCCCAAAGGACTTTATCATAGGGACAAAGTTTTCGATTGCAAAATTAACACAGTTTTTAAACTCAATCCAGTATTGTTCAATGTTAGTGCATTCCATAAATATTATATTCCAATCTAACGAATCAAAGAAAATCAACATAGTTAGCTTTTGAAAAATCCTTCCGACTCAAATTGGGAGAATTTTCAGAACGTAAATTAGGATAAAAAAGCACAACTCCATGTTTGCTTAAACCTATTGGTTCGTCAACTGTAATACCACTTATACTGAACTCAGAAGGTCCAAATATTAAGTCTAACGTATTATAAGGTTGAACGAAATGTGTAGGTTCCTTTACAAATTGCGTATTAAAACAATTGTCGACAAAGAAATCTAAAAATAATTTGGATTGTTCTGAACCAAAAGCAAATGGAATATTCCAGTCAATTTTAGGTTGATTAAAATCACCAACCACAAAACAGTTTGCACAACCCAATTTTGCATTAAGAATATTCAAAAAATTTCATCCAAATTTGATACACCCACTGTCGGAGAATGATATATGACACCAAATCGTGCTCGTATACCCTCAAAGTCAGTTATATCGACCCACAAAGATTCACATCCCATCCCACTAAGATGCTCACAGATAACAAAATTTACACCGTTCATAATATACATCATTACACCTCCCCCCGTATTTGGCATAGTACGACCCGGAATCTCTACGTTTTTTCTATCCAATCACTTCAATTGTCATACGACTGTATGGGATGCGAGCCAACCTCCGGATCAGCGAGATGAGGATCTCTTGGACTGGACTCTGACGAATGCCATGGTGGTGGCTAACTCAGGGTCCCCAACGAGGCATAATCCACAAACTGGAAACCCGTCTGCTCCAGATATCACCTTCCTTCACTCCGACTGGGATCTCAGGCATTCCTGGTACATCCTAGAGTCAGCCCTCTCAGACCATCATCCTGTGGTGTGCGATCTCCTTCTCCGACGGCCTATTCCCCTGCCTAAGCCCATCAAGAGGCTAAGCGATAGAAAGGCATACTGGGCCAAATTCCGAGCTGTTCTAGACCAGATGCTGACAGACGGGGATTGCCTGACGATATCCAACGTGCACTGCCTGAACAAAAAGATCACCAAAGCTATTCTCACTGCAACGAAAGCGTCTGTCCCTGTATGTCGGCGACAGAATCCCAAGCCTTGGTGGTCAGACAATCTGTCTTCCTTGTTGAAGGAAGTGAATGCAAAGCGGAAACTTGCTACTACTACTACCAGGAAGGAGGAAGATAGACTGAACTGGCTTGAATCTGCTAGAGAGCTCAAACTGGAAATCAGACGCGAGCACTGGCAAGATTTTGCTTCGTCACTCAATGCACGAACTGGCTTAGCCGAAGTGATGCGAGCAATTCGTGCTGTGGAAGGAAAGAAGATCGAGAAGACGTCCGGCCCAGCATTGAAAAGAAATGACAAGAAGCTGGTCACTGATGTCGAAAAAGTAAATGGATTCATCACTGAATACTCAACGGTGAGCAGGCTGAAGGAGACCCAGCAAAACCGCAAACTGAAAAGAAACTTACACCATCGAATGAAGAAGCCCTGCCGCTGTGCTAGCTTTCTGTGCTCGGATTTCACCCTGTCAGAACTGGATTTCGCCTTATCACAGTTGAAGCTGGCGAAAGCGCACGGGCCGGACGAAATTGACAACGAAATGCTCCGAAATCTGACTCCCCTGGGCAAGCAAGCACTGCTCAGTCTGTTTAATCTGTCCTGGTCTTCTGGGCAAGTCCCAGTCCCCTGGAGAAGAGCCACCATTATTCCTCTGCTGAAGCCTGGGAAGCCGGCTGACAGAATAGATTCCTAGCGGCCGATTTCACTTACTAGCTGCTTGTCCAAGCTAATGGAGCGCTTAGTGAAGGAAAGGCTGCAGTACTGGCTGGAGGAAAATCGGAAGCTGAACCCAAACCAGGCAGGATTTCGCAACCTCCGCTCCACGGAGGATCAGGTCCTCCGACTGACCCATTCTATTGTGGATCGCTTTCGCAGCAGACGACCACCAAAACGAACTGTTTTGGCGCTTATTGACTTTAAGCGCGCGTTTGATATATACTGTCTGGAAACCTGCTCTTCTGTGGAAACTGCACAAGTTGGGAATCCCGAGGTGCTGCCTGAACTGGACCAAAACCTTTCTAAGTGACGAAATGGCCAAACTTCAGGTCAATGAATCCAATAGCAGACTGAGGCGAATGCACCATGGAGTCCCTCAAGGAAGCGGTCTATCTCCACTCCTATTCATCTGTTTCATCAATGATATTGCCGAAAATATGCCCCAAGATGTCCAGATATCATTGTTTGCAGATGATCTTGCCATCTGGACGCAGAGCAGCAATCTGGATGAAGCTTCAGATCTCCTTCAGCTGGCGCTTAATCAGATTGGGCGAAGCGCTGGAAAATGGATATAAATGTCACCAAGTCAGAATATACCATCTTTGCGACTCACAACAAGGAAGCTAATCGGACTTTTCCATTGAAACTAGCTGGACAGGATCTGCCATTCAACAAGACTCCCGTCTTTCTGGGTATAACCTTTGACAGGCTCCTAAATTTTGGGCCACATGTTCAGAAAATGAAAGCAAAACTGTGGTCGAGACTTCAGGCACTATCTAAGCTAGCTGGTACCAACTGGGGAAGCTCAAAAGAAGATCTAAGGCTAGTCTATTTATCATACATCAGGTCGGCTATGGACTACTGCGCAGCAGCATGGCTGCCTGGATCAGCACATACTCACCAAGAAACTATCGGGAAAATTCAGAACCAGGCAGCACGCATCATCACGGGCTGCTTGAAAGCCTCACCGGTAGAGGCTTTGCCGGTAGAAGCCAACTTAATGCCGATTAGCCACCGAACGAAGGAGCTGGCTGCCCTAGGCAGAGAAAGGTCTTTACGTCTCCCTGAGGACAATCCCAGATCCACCATCTGCTTGGATCTTAGAAATCGCAGAAATCTGGTGACCCAGAAGTCCTGGGCAGATACCGGCCGTAACGCTGCTATAAATGCAAATGCTGAACATCTGCCGAGGGAACCACTACTGCCGGTCCACTCTGTCCGGCCTGACGAAAGAAGTCTAGCAGCAAGTGTCAATGATGTTCTCTCCACCTCCTCCAGCCGAAAGGACTCACCTGAAGTGAGAAGGAGGACTGCTGCGCTCAGCCACGCCTCTGTCAAAGTCTGGACAGATGGCGCTGCCAAAGGCGGTGTGACTGAAGGTGGAAGTGGAATCTACATTGAGTCATCATTTCTGGAAGAGCCCGTAACTATATCCTTGCCAGCTGGTGCTACTTGCAACAGCTTCAGAGCAGAACTTACGGCTGTAGGCGCAGGGCTGGATTGGCTGGTTGAGAACAAACATCGCATTGAGCCAACAGTTTTGATTGCAATCATGACTGATTCGCAATCAGTGGTCAGACTCTTAAAATCTGGAATCAGGACTACCTTCAGTCCCCTCACTTGGAACATCTGGAAGCGTCTAAAGGAGCTCATCCCAAGAAAATGCAGTATCCAGTGGATTCCGGGCCACTCGGGAATCAGAGGGAATGAATTAAATTGCTGACCAATTGGCAACTGCTGGCTGACATCTGAATCAATCGGAGGTGGCAATAGACTATGCCACTGCCAAATCGGCCATCAAGAGATAGTTAAAAATCAGTGGCTAGGCTCAGTCACCAGCGAACCCTTGCCATCTATGGAGATAACGGACCTCCAAGGCCCGCCTTGGAAGCTGGACTTCCGAGGAAAGATAGAATCATCCTAAGCCGCGTACTGGCAAATCTATGCTACTGTCTGAATACCGGCATTTAATTGACCCAGCGGCCCACCCTTCCCCTGACTGTACCTCATGCGGCGAGGAAGTAGGCACACTATCCCACCTACTTCTGGATTGCCCAGCACTAGATACGCACCGTGTCAAGTTCCTCGGCCTGTCCCCCAACCTAACCTGCTTAGTATTGGAACCGGAGGCAATTCTTGGCTTTCTCCGGGAGAGCGGCCTCATCTGATGGCCGCCGTGTATGGGAAATCGATGACGACCACCCAACTCAACAACAACAACAACAACAAAGCTTAGCCCAAGACCTATCCTAATCCATGGATCCTCAAAGTAATCGATTCAGTTTAGTTTTGCGAAAGTTCCAGCCAAAAAACCGAATTTTGATTTTTTGTTAAGACTCTGGGTTGCGGACTTGCCTGCCCAGCTCTCTAGTGCATACGTCAAAATTCTCTGCGCAGAAAGCTAACCTTAAGTACCCCACAATGGGTTAGCAAGCTAACAGGGTGTAGGTGACAACTGGTCTGTTAGCCTTAGCTTTGCGCTATTAAAAGCACTATGCAAGCTAAGGCTAACCGACCAATTGTCACCTACACCCGGTCAGCTTACTAACATATTATGGGGTACTTAAGGTTAGCTTTCTGCGCAGAGAATTTTGACGTATGCATAGGAAACCATTCTCTGTAGACGAATGCTGGGCTACTATTCGGAACCATATCAAACTTGGTATGGAATTGTATATCCCTTCCAAGCGAATTCGCCCTGGCAGATCTAAACCATTCTTTGACTCGAATCTGTACCGTCTTTTGAAAACCAAGATCCGACTCTACAATTCATGGAGGGCTTCTGGAACCCCGGAAGACCGTCAGGCCTATCAAAGGGCCAGGAACTGTTACAATCACAAGCTAAGATCCAACAAACGAGCCTATGCAAGTGAAGTTGCTGGAAGAGTTGATGGCTTAACCGGTCGGCGATGGTGGACATCTGTAAACGAAATCACCGGCCGTAAACCTAGGGACAAGGTACCAACCCTAGAGAGAGCTGGATGCCTATATAAGGACTCTCTATCTAGAGCAAATGTCCTAAATGAAGTTTTCGCGTCCAAATCTAACTGTCCAGGCCGACAGGATCGGTTACCTGTCTTCACTCCCCGCTGTAATTCCACCATGCCTCCTCAAATTCGCTTTCGTCCTCGTATCATTTGTACGCTGCTGCAACGCCTTGACCCCCACAAAGCAATCGGCCCCGACGACATTCCAAACCTAGTTCTGAAACAGTGTGCCAAGGAACTGGCATACCCCTTGTCAGTCCTCTTCAATAAATCATTCAGAACTGGAGTAGTCCCTACTGAATGGAAAACGGCCCAAGTCACCCCAGTATTTAAGAAGGGTTCGCGTACGGATCCAGCTAACTATCGTCCGGTGGCATTACTTTCGTGTGTCTCCAAGGTTATGGAACAGTATTTAAATTACCATCTCGTGAAACATCTCGAGGTCAATCATCTACTTTCTGACTGTCAGTATGGCTTCAGAAAGGGGAGGTCTACGGCTCAGTGTAATCTCCTGCTAATGGATTATTGCTTTGGTGCCCTGGACAGGGGTAATGAGGTTCAGATTGTCTCCCTGGACCTCTCAGCAGCTTTTGATACTGTCTGGCACAGGGGACTTCGGCACAAACTGTCCTGCTATGGTCCGTCTAAACGTTTCCTGAACTGGTGCTCTGACTATTTGACGGGACGGCATCAACGGGTGATTGCTTACTTTTACTACTTTTTCCGGGTGATGGTTGAAGGTAACCTATCTGCCCCCAGTCCCATCCGAGCTGGCGTCCCGCAAGGGTCCCTTCTCGGACCTACGCTCTTCCTACTCTATATCAACGACTTGCCCGAACAATTCGGATGTTCCTGTTTAGTGTATGCGGACGACACAACCCTGTATCAGGAAATCCCATCTGGATGCGATCGCGAAACCATCTTCACTTTCTTGGAAGCTGACTTAATTGCTGCTGCTCATTGGGCGGCCAAATGGAAAATGAAATTTAATCCATCAAAAACTCGGTCTCTCCTGGTCTCCAGAAAACGGGATTGACTCTCTTCTCCCCAAATTCACTTTGGGTCTGAACCTATATCCCAGACTGACAAACTTGTGCTGTTTTGACTTACGTACACCCAAAATCTGTCATGGGGCCCTCACGTAATGGGCAAAGCGGCCACCGCTGGGCGTTTACTAGGAATGCTAAGGCGTTCTCGAGCATTCCTAAATCCTCCAGCTCTTCACCATCTCTACCAGTCGGCTGTACGGCCACTATTTGAATACTGCTTTCCGCTCCTTCCTAATGCTTCCACCTATGCACTTTCAGCTCTGGACCAAATCAACCGTAAAGCCCAGAGACTTTTTTCTGACTTACCGCTGGATGAACTAAAAGTCAGACGCCTCGTGGGCGCACTTTCCATTTATCGCCAAGCGATAATGAACTCATCATTACCAGTCCACAGAGTCATTCCTCCTCCAATGGACCCTGTTGTACGGAGATCCACCAGGGCCGTCCGTAACTCAGCAGCCCGTCAGTCTCCCAGATGTCGGACTGAGCATCACAGGCGCAGTTTTATTCCGGCGATTACCTGTGCCTGGAATTCTCTGCCCGAAGTTGTTGTGGCAGTTGCGTTTGAACCGAAGAAATTCCGTGGTGCTGCCTACCGCCATTTATTATCATCGAATGTCGATGTCTAATCCAAGAAGGTATCCAAGAAGGTAAGTAGAAAACAATTGGAAAAAATTTTTTCTAGTTTTCTAGAAAAGGGCTTCGTGTGCCCCCCCTGGTGAAACTATGGGGGTAACCCCCCAGCCACTATTCCAAACCTAAACCCCCCCAAGAATTTTTGGGGGCCCCCGGGGCCCGCCCCCCCCCCCAACAGCATAGGTGTGTTAGGGCGGGGTGGGGAGGACCCCCCCCCCAAATGACAAATTTTGGCGACCCCCCCCCAGATTTTCAGATTTTTGCTACCCCCAGATTTTTGGCCCAAAAGTAGTCAAAAATGGCATAAAATCGAAAATTTGGGGGGGGGTCCCCCACCCTCCGTCGGAACCCCCCCCCCCCAGATTATTTGCCCAGCCACACCTAAGCTCAACGGGGGAGGAGGGTAGGCAAAATTGGCCAAAAATTGGGTATTTGTAGGGTAAAATTTGCAACATTTTTCAAAAAAGTCAAAATTTTGGCCTATTAAAGTGTTTATTATCGCGAGAAATACACGTTTATAACGGTTTTATGGACTTCTAGACTCAATGTTGACCCTATTCTGGACTCAGAAACATGTTGGCAATCAAGTTTTCGAGTTTAAAAAGTTAAAAACACTGCCTAATGTTAGAATCACTTCATAGTTGAATGTTCATTGGCATTAGAAACGGCTGAAAATGCGATTTTTGGCATAAAAATTGAAAATTTTTTGATGGAGGTTTGGGGGGGTCGTGGGGGTCTAAAAAGGGGGGCCCCCCAAAATTGCAGGGGAGGACCCCCCACCCCAACCCAAATCCCCTTTACACCTATGGCCATGGGGGGAGCATAGGTGCATAGGTGTACCAGGCTACAGTTTGCCCCCTGTGAGACCCCCCCCCACGGAGAGGCCAGCCCCCCTCCCCCCCTACCCGACCTCCACTACTCCCCCCCCAAGCCGAGCTCAAACCCCCCTCCCCCCCCTAAAATTGGGTCCAAATCAGGTAAAAAATGCAAAATTTTTGAAAAATGTTTTTGCAATTTCTGAAAATTTTTGAAAAAAATTCGAAAAAATGGCTATAAATCACATATAAAGAGCTAAAGATGGTTATTTATAGCAATTAAAAGGTAACGCAATTATAAACCACAATCTGGGCTAATTTTGGCATATTTTAGCACAAATTTGTCAATTTTCAAGCCCTATTTTCGCATACGAAAACTATTGACAGAAGCTTTTGAGTATGTTTAATGTACTGTACATCGAAAAAGGAGCATTTTTAGCCAAAAAACTTGGGTACAGTTTAGGGGGGGTCCCCCTCCCCCAAATTTCGGATTTTGGTGGGGTCCCCCGAGCCAAATTTGGACCTTCTACTCCCCCCCCCCAACCCAAACAGGTGGTACACCTATGCATAGGTGTACCAGGCCAGTTTGCCACCTGTGAGAGCCCCCACGGAGAGGCCAGACCGACCCCCTCCCTGACCTCAACTACTCCCCCAAAGCCGAGCTCAACTCAAACCCATAGGTGTAACGGGGATTTGGGTTGGGGCCCCCTCTCTTTGTGCCTTTGGCCCTTTGTGGTATATGTAGTGACCTTCCTTTTAATTTGTAGTTGTAAAAGGTGCATTCATAGTCGCGAACGCAGAGAGACGCGCGTACGCGCGTAGACGCCTCAGATTGTAACATGCCCTTTTAAAGGTGCGTTCATTGTTCCAGACGCAAGCAGACGCGCGTCAACGCGCGTACGTCAGCGTCTGCATGCGTTCGTGAGCATGAATATGTTACAATTATTTTTAAACGGTTAAGACGGCATGTAACAATCTGAGGCGTCGACGCGCGTCTACGCACGTCGACGCGCGTCTCTATGCGTTCGCGACTGTAGAATGCACCTTAACCGTTTTAAAATAATTGTAGCGTATTCATGCTCATGAACGCATGCAGACGCTTACGTACGAGCGTCGACGTTCGTCTGCTTGCGCCTGGAACTATGAATGCACCTTTAGGTCAATGAGAAATCAGCGTTTGAAATTTCATATCTTTAACGTATAGAATGTGCGTTTCTCTAGCACATGTGACGCAGTCTCGTGACCAAATCTGAGTCACATGCATACGTGTGCTTGGGGGCGGGTTTGGGGGGTGGGGGGGGGTTTTCACCCCCCCCCAGACCTGAGCTCACCCCCCCCAGAGGGGTCCCTCACCCCCCCCCAAATCCGGATTTTTCCACTAAAAAACCGGAAAAATCCGTTTTTTCGGCGGCCTTCGGCCGCCCTTCACCCCCCCCCCAGAACTTCCCCTCCTGCACATGTCTGGTCACATGTGCAGCAGAGACATACGTATTGTGTGTTTTAAGGTGGCGCTTGCATTATCGAGATTATAGATGTAAAATTTGGACCGATTGCTCAATTTTAATTGAACTCCCACCTGAAGTTACCTTTTATGGCGGGGCATGTTTAGACAAAATTTCGGCATCCGAGACCACGTGTTTGGCTAGCTACCATTACGGCTTAAAAAATCGAAATTTGACGAAAGCTTCGTATGACAAATTCAAATACACCAGGTAAAGGAGCATAAAAAGAGCTTTACAACAATGTGCATATCTCTTCTGTACGTGGTTTTTATCAAAAGTTACAGGCAGTTGAAATGGCAAGGTTACGTTGACCATTATCATTTCATATGGCAAAGTAAAAACTAGTCGTTCGAAAATGAGTTCTACTTGATATATCATGATGCTTTTGTGTTGGATTTGTTTATTATTTTATGAAATACATTATACAACTTGTTAAAATCAAAATATGTGCGCCAACTAGAAGCGATTAGTGCGAAATTTTCCAAATTAATTATCTCATTAATGCTTCAACCAAAGTTGCTCAATTTTTGCAGGTACGTTTATTTCAGAGGTACGCAGGGGCAATTTTTTAGTTTTTGCTTAAGTCGGATATTCCGTGAAATATTGGCATTCAAAACTTTTGAACATGAATAAAATTCTCAACATTGCATAAATCGATTTAAACATAAAATAAACATAAACATTCTCAACATAAAATTTCGCCCCCTTTTCAAAGACCAAATTTTTGGCTCAAATACATACCAGCAGAAAACGCTACTCTTTCTTACCTATGAGTGAAACTGCAAAGATCAAATCATTTGGTTCACTCCTGCTCATTTTTAGACATTTTGAAGATGAGACACTACCTTTTTGGTCCAACCATCCCAAAAATTTGAACCGATGTAACTTTAGCCTGGGTTGGGCTAGAAAAGTTTTGCCAATATCTGCAATCTTCCGTTTAGCAAACAGCAAGAATTATATCAATCCGATGCACCGTTAATAGCCTGGCAGATTGCCAAACGTGGCGCGGGAAAAAGTATCGACGACGCTGCGTCATTCTATGCTGTAAGGTTTGGATAATTTCATAAAACTTTTATAACAATTGATCCTGCGCCCAAAATCGATTTTTCGAAAATATCGTCGATCGGAATTCAGATTGCAGATTCATATTCAGCACCCCCCCCCCCCCGAATTACCCTATAGGCGACTCTTCGCGAAAATCGGAAACAAAAAATTTTTAATAAATTTTGATCGATCGATTTTGGTGATCGATCCTTCAAATCGATCTCTCGCTTCGATGTTTGAAATCAGCGACCTCGCTTTAGGCTAAAATGTTTTCCGAATCATAACGGGGGGTCAAGGCAAATTTTTTCGTTTAGTTTTCAGTTTGAGAGGTTTTGATAAAACCTTCTCCGGCAATGTTGCAGATAGAGCTGAGCTGGTCCTCCTTCTTTAGACAACCAGGAAGGAGCTCCAGGGAATAGTTCTTCTTGAGTAAGAGCGCTCAGCGCGCCCATTGGTTCTCTCCTGTTTCGGACTAAGGCTTTGCCTTAGTGACTGCAGACAAGCGTTTTTCATTATTTCTCTATGATTAATGCCTTGTATTCTTTGTGTACCCGCCTGCTAGCCCACGTGTACTTCACACACAAACACCAAAATATTTCAAAATTAATTATCCGTTCATCTCCTGGCGACAAATATGAGTGCCTACGATTACAAAACTCAAAAAATACAACATGTGTCCTGACAAAACCAAAATTGATTCGAAAACTGTACATAATAGAAACTCAATGCACAAGGAAAGACAGACAGAAAAAGATAAAAAGAATCAAGTACTTATGAATTAAAGGTAGTTTAGATAAGGCACAAAATTAAAGTCAATTAGATCGGATGGATCGGAGTGCAATAACTGTATCTTTATTGCAATTTGTGCAATACTATAGTCTAGCAAAGCAAACTTAAACTGGACCAAAAGAGTGAATTTTGTGGAGAGTTTATTATTCAAGTTAAGTATGACAATGTATATATTTTCTGAAAGCTCAGAAATCAGAGATTTCAAAAAATTTTAAAAATTCTAAAATTTTAGAATTTCAAATTTCAGAAATTTTAGAAACTGTGAAAAAGAAAAAATATAAGAAAAGTAGTCGAGTTTGGTATCAAATGAAAGGTCTCGTTCAGGAGAACGCGAATATGTATCAATTATGCGGATTTGGGGCGGCACGTGGTTTCAGCGGGCCCATATCCCGAAAAATAAAAGTTGCTCCAATCGCTACAACCTTGGGCTTATTTGAAAGCTTTCATCACGCTGAGTAAAAGTTATAATTGGGTCATCGCTCAAAAATGCTGTCTGTGAAAGTTATCCCTCATTAAACCCCAAAAATTGGCTGTTCGGACACTTTTGGAGGGTTTAATCCAGGCTTGCACAACTTCGTCCTTGGTCACCGTGTAAGGGACTATTGCTGCAATTGTTAGTTCGTCGCTTTTCTCAATTCGTGACAAAGTATCCGCGAATGGATTATCTTTCCCTGTTATGTATACTTGACGTCAAAGTTATTGTCCTCCATCCTGGTTATCCACTTTTCTATTCTTTGAAGGGGATTTTTGATTGTCTTCAGTGTTTACAGCGGTTTATGGTCAGTTCTTATTTTAAATTAGCTGTTGTAGAGATACGGCCGAAAATGGTCTAGTACCGACCAGATGATTCTCAGCGCTCCTTTTTCCGAAGTAGTATACTTCCTTTCATCTTTGGCCAATGCCCTGCTGGCATAACACTGAATCATTTTTTGCCAATTTGGTCTTGAGATAACAATGAGCCAATTCCTACGTTGGAAGCGTCGGTAGTTAAAATGAAATGTTTAGAAAAAATTCTAAGTTCAAAATAACAGATTATGGCAGTTCTATAGAGATAGATTTCTCTTTGTAATTGTCGGGAATTTCGCGGAAAACACGCTGTTATATTGCTTAGATTGTGTACGGCTGGAATGGCCTGACACTTGTTTACTGTTTATATCTGGTCACTTTTGTTTGCGCTTAGGCTGGCTGATCCGGTTTTTTCTGGTATTTGTTGACATTGAATTGATACAAAGGCTTATCTGGTTTTGTAATATTATATCTTATCTTATATTATCTTATCTTATCTTATCTTATCTTATCTTATCTTGTTAGCTGCGGCCTACCCCAACGATTTTAGTCTGTGGCCCCATGCCGTTGCCTGGTGTACGAAGTGTCTATGGGTTTAACGATTTTCTCGTTGAACATGTAATTGATTGCCTGCAGATCCCTTATGTGGATTGGTTCAGTCGACCCACCGTTTGTGCATGGTCCAAAAAAGACTATCGATCCTAACCTAACTGTCAAAGACGGTTTTCACTTAACGCCTACTGGCACCTGGCAGATGATTTGATATTGGGCCAAAAGACTCCCTCTCTTAGAGAAGGTTTCTTTTACTGTAGTGGATAAAAAAGATATCCCTCGGGTGAACGACCTCTGATGAAGCATCCACATTACTTGCATGAACGCATACCTACCCCACCGTATCATTGACTTTTCAATTTTCCTCGCCGGAGTGTCGGGAATTTCTCGAAAAACCCACTGTTATATTGCTTAGATTGGGTGCGGCTGAAATGGCCTGGCACTTGTTTACTGTTTATAGCTGGTCACTTTGGTTTGCGCTTAGGCTGGCTGATCCGGTTTTTTCTGGTATTTGTCGACATTGAATTGATACAAAGGCTTATCTGGTTTGGTAATATTATACCTTATCTTATCCTATGTTATCTGGTTAGCTGCGGCCTACCCCAGCGATTTTAGTCTGTGATCCCATGCCGTTTCCTGGGTCCAGTTTCATAAAAATGTTCTCGAGTTCTCGAGTCTAGTAGCTAAACTACGCTGGAAGTTTTTGAGATCCGCAAGTCGCATTGAGAATAGCGCTAAAAAAGTTCTCGAGTTCTCGAGTCAAGTTCTCTGGTCAATTTCGACCAGAGAAAATTTCGCCAACTTGAGACCTACTCGAGAAATTTTGGAAAATCTAAATTTGTGAATTTTTTCTTCCTGCTTCAATAGCTTGTATAATTGACTGAATAAATCACCATAAAATTTTCCGTAGATAATTTTACATATAATTTTTAATACAGAAGAGGTTGTTGTCACTGAAAACAGACTACTCGAGAACTTGAGAACTCGAGAACTCGAGACGGCTTTTTATGAAACTGGCCCCTGGTGTACGAAGTGTCTATGGGTTTAACGATTTTCTCGTTGAACATGTAATTGATTGCATGCGGGTGAACATGTAATTGATTGCATGCAGGTCCCTTAGAGTTGCATGCAAAATTTTAAAATAAACTCGATAGTAAAGAGAAAAGACAAAAAATACAAACAGAAAAAGAATTTCTAAATTTTACAAAATCACGTTTTTGCAGGTGACTAAAGCGTCACTCCAAAGTTAACTTAAAAATCTATCAAAATACAGACACATCTTAAGTATATACCCTTTGAAGTCCGAGTTTTTAAACCAACTTCAAGATGAAAAGAAAAGAAAGTTTGCAAAAGATATGAGCTATTTAACACCATAGATATAGGCCATAACGGTGTAGGCTTGAGCGGAATTAGGTGTTATAGATTAAAAATACGAAACCAGTCTACTGCAGAAAATGCAAAGCAAAAATAAAATGCAGAAAAAACACAAAATTACAGAATACAAGGGAAAATATACAAGACTACAAGACTGGCTCCTTTATCTGAGCTGATATCAGCTTGTCCAAAAGTACAGTTACAGTTACAGAATGCAAGAAACAAAAACAAAGAATAGAATTCCTAACTACGAACATATTTATAGACGCTGCAATCTTGTTTCTATTGGTCCATCTATTATATAGGGCTCATTTTGCCTGTTTTTAGATGCCTTAGTTTTGGGCTTTTTGCTGTATCTGCAGATTATTATGGTTAACAATAGTTCAACAAAACTGCAAAATTCAAATCAAATGCAGTAGACTGACAACAAAGTCAAATTAATAAACATGGAATGACAATAAAATTGATTTAATTTTCCATTTTGTTACACTTAATTATCAAAATACACAACCGTCTTTAAGTGACTGCGCACTATCAATACTATCAAAATACCAACAATATAAAATGTAATATAGCAAGCTAACTACTGATTAATAAATCCTAAATTCTTCATTGAACGTAAATATTGAGGCGTTTTAAGATGCTAGTACCACTACAGGAGTGGACTTTGAACGCATACTTCGAACTAAAAACAAAATCAATCGCCTTGAAACTTGGCGCAATTCTTCTTTATCATGTTCTGCATCAAATGAGCTGGCCTACTACGCCGCGGGGGTGTCCGTTCAAAACGTCTAAAGTCAAAACGTCTAACGTTCATAACGTCTACCGACGAAACGTCTACTGACAAAACGTCTAATTTTTCTAAACCTATGTCACACGTTCAAAACGTCTAAGATCATTTTCTAATCAAAGCAAATCAGGTTTAATGCTATTTTGAAGTAAATGTATTTTAAAATCACATTAATTTAAACTCTACGTCTAGTTTATTGTTTCATTTTAAATTGTGTTTAGTTTTTAAACATTTCTGAAAAGACAGGGTGTGTAATTGGCTTGAAACATTTATAAAATTTACAATTTCCATTTTACATTACAATTTACAATTCTAGAAATTTTAGAACTTAAGCTTATAAAATTATAAAATTATAAAATTATAAACTTATAAACTTATAAACTTATAAAATTAACAAGTAATCAGCAATCAATGAAATCTGTTGCACCATCTTTATTGATTACAGTCAGTAATTACTAATCAGTATTCAGTAATTAGTGAATAGTCAATCACTAGTCGAATATTGAAGCTAATGCAGAAAATAAGAAGTATATTTGGGACAATGCCAGAACTTCAAATACAAGATTTGGCAAGACCCTTCCACCCACACCCAAAATGGCTATAGGAAAACTGACCCAGACCCACACAAAATATGTAAAAAATAATCATCAAATGTTGGGAAGTTTAGACGTTTTGAATGTGTGACACAATTTTGGAAAAATTACACGTTTTGTCAGTAGACGTTTTGTCGTTAGACGTTTCGTCGGTAGACTTTATGAACGTTAGACGTTTTGACTTTAGACGTTTTGATAGGGATGCTGGCATGCTGTCTACGCAAGAGGAAGTGTATTAAAAGCCTTCAATCGTATATGCATTCATTTGAAACTTTACATGCAAAATTTATTACGCTCAGGTAGTTTTTAGTTATTTATAAAAATGAATTTTTCGTTGTTTAGTTTATTTTGAAATAGGCTTGAATTTCAACCTAAATTTTCTGAAAAAGTAAAATTTATCTCTTTTGAAGAACTAAAAAATCCACTCCAAAAATTAAAACAAGAATATGTAATTAATGTTGTTGACAAAGCTGCACAAAATTATTCAATTATGTGCAAAAAATTTTATAGTGAAAAACTTATAGAGGAAACAAAATCTTTACAAAATGGGGTGCACACATACGAACTTACTAACAAATCACTAACGGAATGTGCAACTAACCTAGTTAATGATACTAACAAACTTGGAATCCAAATAAAGGATGGAGAAAAGGATCTACCTATTATCCAGATGATTCCAAAATTCCATAAAAACCCCGTGGGTTTCAGGTACATAATATCCAGTAAAAATTGTTGCACAAAACCTGTTTCACAAACTTTATGTGGTATTCTGAAGAAAATTCAACAAAGGATGAAAGCATACTGCAACGCCATCGAAAGGAATAAAGGTAACACTAAGTTGTACTGGATAATTGATAATAGCATGGCTATCGTCAAAGAATTGGACAAGTTGTCGGCGGAACATAAAGGTATATCAATTAATACTTATGACTTTGGACAACTTTATACATCCCTCCCACATAGTGAAATTATTAATGGTATAAATGTAATAATCAATTTAGTTTTCAGGAATAACGCATACCACATAATGGCGAACAGGTATAAGGCATATGGGTGCAGTGCTAACAACCCATCAGCTAAGGATAAAAATTTTGTATTTCAAGTACTAAAATGGGTAATTGAAAATTCATATTTTAAACTTGGAAATAAAGTTTTTATCCAAAGAGTAGGAATACCAATGGGTACGAATGCAGCACCATACATCGCCAACTTTTTTTTTTAGTTCGCCTCACTCCAGTTAGCTCACGCCGGTTAGGAGTGGTGTCAGTACTGCACGAATTTGATTTTTGACTGGGGAGGGGAACTGACACCGACTAATTGCCTTCGCAATTAACCGAGGCGTTTGACAAGGCCGGCGATGTGCCTATTGCTGCTTATGCAATAAGCCCACCGCGGCAGCTCCACCCTAAGGCGGCCACCCCTTGGAATCTCGGTGAATTGCCAGCGGGGGATAGCAGAAATTGGATGCTAGAACTTATTTTTTCCAAGCTCTAGACTTGACATGATCCTCCACTTTATAGCGCAGCAGTACGAAACCACTGCGCTAACGGAGGTTCCATCGCCAACTTGTTACTCACAGCGTATGAGTATATCTTTATTAAGGAACAGCTTAGTAAAGGTAATGTAGAAATCTGTAAATGCTTAAGTAAAGTGTACAGGTATATTGATGATATCACGGTAGTTAATGATAAAGGCTGGTTTGGCATATTGTTGAAATTAATTTATCCACTTTGCTTAACATTAAAGAAAGTTAACACGTCTGACAAAGAAGCTGATGTTTTAGATATTCATATAAAAGTAAACTCAAATAAAACATTTCACTATAAAGTATATGACAAACGTGATGACTTTAACTTTAATGTTATAGCAATGCCGGACCTCAGAGGTAACATGAGTAATAGATGTGGATACTTCGTTTTGGAAAACGAGCTAAAACGATACTTGAAGTTAACTACTGAATTTGATGATTTAAAATTCAGAATTAGAAAACTGGTTAACTGTTTATTAAATAGAGGATACTCTAAGAGAAATATGTTGACTGTGTTAGATAAATTTGGGAATATGGACGACTTTAAATGTAAATTCAATTTCAGGTGGAAGAACAACATACGCAAAGACATATTCGGATAGGCTATGTATGGAACTCAGTCCGCCGCCGTACCCCTTGCAGTTCCGGAACTGTGAGCGGCGGTCGTGGAAAGGGACGCAAGGGGCAGTGGATATGGTTTAACTCCATAATTAACAATATCGTCGAGCACCCTTCTCCCGGACTGAGGGGCACTCAGTTACATGTACCGTTACAGAATAGTACTTAGTCACCTATGCATTTTAAGATTATCCTTATGCATAAGATGAAGTGCCTCCAGATGTTTATGGTCGTGGACTTAGATCCACTGATTAATAACGGAATTGTATAATAGAATGCCAAACTTTTTGGGACATGTAAAGTTAACTGTAACTCATTATCTTATTGCATTGTTTATGTAAATAAGTATGATTTTCCCTGCAAAATGGATTGGCTTATTTGTTTTTCTACTATTCATATTAGTTGAACCTGGTGGTCCTAGTGGAGGTAATTACTTGAATTGATGATCATAGCTGGGGCCTCCAAATTAAATCCAAGTATTAATGACCTTATCAATTGTTTCAAATTTGAAGTCTAATAGAGAGGTCAAATGGTGGTCAAATCTAATCTAGTACAATTTGAAGTGGAAATAGAGGGGCCCCCATTAGTGAATATATAAAGATTACAAATAGTAATGCTTTTTCATCTAAACTGAAACTTTAACTGATAAAACTTGTAAAGTGCAAGCGTAAACTGAACTTTAAAGTATTGATTAGTATAAACTATTTTTTATTTCTAAATTTCTAAAGAATTATCTCTATTGTCGTGTGCTAAAGTTATTGCCAAGGAGTGAAGCCATTCAAAATTTGAGAAAATTCCAAAAAATTTCATCTTACTTTATAATTGCCGTAACAAATGATTTTGGCACACCACTGAATAGAAATCCAAGGAAATAATTTTCATTTGCATTAACTAGTGCGTTCATGTTCTAGCAGTTAAATTTTCGCTTTAGTTGGAAAGTCAGTTGTTTCATAACATTACAATTTGTAATCTTTACTGGTGGGGCCCCCTCTATTTGCACTTTAAACTGTATTAGAGTTGACCACCATTTACACTGTCTATAAGAATTCAAATTGGAATCGGCACAGCAGGGTGCGCAATAAAGTCAATAAGACTTTGATTTGATTTGGGGGACCCAGCTATGGTTATCAAGCCTTGAAATATTGTAAATTCTATATCTTGTTTACTATTGGGCTTTTCCTGAAACAAAGAAAACTGCCTGAGCGTATGCAGACGTAAAAAATATCTGCAAAATTTGATAAGTTTGGTTAAAACAGTGACGAGAAAATCAAAAACAAAAATTTCGTAACTTTTTATTGTTTGCTTTGGTTTTGGGAATTTGCAATGCTTGCAATCAGCTGTATAGGATTTTCTGTTAAATAATAATAAGAGTACATAATACATAAGAGTATGATAAGAGTCATACGCTATGTATTATCAGCTGGCTACATCAAATGCGCGCTATCGGTTGACCCCCCCCTCCATAAATTGTCAAAGAAATTCGCCCGCTATGTTTACACGCAACAGACGCACTTTGAACCAACTGACTAGTTGTGTTTTCGAGCTTTAGCGTACAAACATAGTGCTCGAATTTGCTTTGATAAGGGGGTCTGATTTAGGGGGGGTGAAGCCGATAGCGTGCAGAGGATGTAGCAAGCTGATAGTACATAGAGTATGACGCATGTCATACTCTTATGTATTATGTACTCTTGATAATACACATAAGTAACACAATGACAACCTCTAAAACCCGAGATTTAATTTTTGAGTATAGTGTTCTTACTATACATTGCGTATGCAAACGGTCAACGTAAGTCAGCCATATGTAAAGCCATACATCGTTTAAAGCTTTTTTGCGCTTTCACATGGCAGAGTAGATTCATTTAGATTTCCTTAAAATTGAACGTGAATCGAATTGAATTAAATCTGTCCAAATTTTATACCTATAATCCCGATAATACAAGCACCTTAAGTAGGTACATTAGGACCATACTTATTCTCTGTATTGTTCCTGTTTTACATGTCACTCGTTATGTAGTCATGTACTCGTTCAAAACTTAAAGTACACAGCACAAGTATGATTTGTGTCGAATTAACATGCGCTCTGTACAATAAACAAAGAAAATCGTGCTTCTAATATTGCTGGTTCTATGTCGCTGCAGGCTACGTTAGATGATATGCCCAATTTATTAGAAGTTTTCGCCGATTTTAGCAGAGTAATCAGAGCCTGCTTTAACTTATTAGTGCCTTCAAATTAGTGAGCACCGCAATTATAACCAGATGGCGTCACTAATAACTAGCTGTCTAACACTCATACAAGGCTTCGAGCGGTTTTTGGTTTCAAACAAAGTATTCAGGGCAACAAATTTGTGCTTCTAATCATATTAAAAGATGATGTTTCATTACTAAGTTCTGATCATTTCACAGTAATTATGCTTCGTTCCAAGGCGAAAGAAAGGAAATTTTCAATCATTCAACAGTCTTCCTATTAAAGTAGTCATAAGATCACAGGCTCCCTCGACGTCCAATTTGCAGCACTCATATCTCCCTGTTATCGCCCATCTTCATATTTCTTTTAAGAAATATAGACGGGCTCAAATAAATCCCTACGGATTTGAGATATATGAATTTTGTCTTGATATGGGTATCTTTGGTGCAAGATGATGTTTACGGCTATGCATGTACATCACGCGATCATATAAGATTTTGTACAAATTTAGCCTTTATTGAAAAATTAATAATTAGGCTAAAAAGTGTCCTGCAGAATTGAAATTAATATATGATGAATAAATCAGTTATTCTTATCCAGGTAGATTAAGCTAATTTGTCAATCAAAACTTCGTGGTGTTAACTAATTTTTTCCCTAATCTTAATTACTTAATGATTGAAGATTAATGAATTGAAGATTCATGATTTTATCAATTTCTGATCGAGTCATAATTTTGTACGTTTATTCTGTTGAATGCTGAACTGCTAAGACATAGCTAGATACGATAGCTGAATCCACGAACGCACCGCGTGTCACAATGTGCCAGCTACCCATCCGTCCGTTTTTGTAAATTAGACTGTTAGTGCCACTGTTTGATGATGATTTCATAGCTGCAGTCGCAAGTGGACGCCCGTATACAAGCTTCTGCATGCGTTCATGACCATGAATCTGCAACAATGTAGTTTTGCTACAACTACTACAACGGCGTGTTGCACGTCTACGCGCGTTCTTGAGCATTCGCGGCTTCTCCTTACAGTTGCCAGTTACAAATGTTTTGAGTCATATATATTTGCGTATTGTCTTTTAATTCCCGGCAAAAATTGCTTAGTCATAATTTATTAATGCTAGACTAAGTTTTTGCTTGAAGATGTCTGCTTGTATGACATATAGTGCAATTGTTTTGTGAAAAACTTAGCTGCGGCGTCTGAGCCTATAAGATCACAACTACGACTATTTATCCTTAAGGGGGGGCTACTAAAATCGACTTGCCCCGACTTCGTCCGATTGGCCTACTTTTCGGCGAAGATATAGAGCATGGATGTGGTCAAAAAATATCGGATACTGAGATCTTAGCTGCCTTCCAGCCATGTGCAGCCGTCGCGTTTATGTGCCCGACCCCCCTTTTGTCACAACTACCAACATAATTAATTAAATATTTCTACTGACTGCTAGGCCCAAGCTTCAAAGCGGTCATTCGCCAATATGATTTGGCACATATGTCCCTACCTGCTGAAAAATACTAGATGTCTGTATCTTATCTGCATCTAAGGGAATTACTCTTCAAAGTTGAAGTTTCGGCAAAAATTTAAAAATTTTTGGCTAACGGAAGGAAAGTTTTATTACTGGTGCAAGCTATAAGGCTGTAATTTGGAATAGAAGGAGGCCCTATAGGAGTACTCATTTGTACCAAATGGCAAGAAATTCTGCCACGTGAAAAAATTTTTATGTCAACTTTAATCTTCAAAACTTGCCGAAACCGCCATTTTCAGTCTGTCGGATCCTGTGTAGAGGCTTTCTGCAGCCATAGAAGTCGCAAACCTTCACTAATCGAGCTGAAACCTTTTGTGGTGATGTTTTCGACCTCGCTGAGTTCAAATATCTCAAAAAATTTTAATTTCAAAAATTTGATTTTTTCGATTTCTGGGGTACCATTGCCCAAAAAAGGCATTTTTGGAAATTTTTGAAGATTAAAGTTGACATAAAAAGTTTTTCACGCGCCAGAATTTCTTGCCATTTGACACAAATGAGTACTCCTATAGGACGTCCTTTTATGCCACATTACAGCATTATATGTAGTTCGCACCAGTAATAAAATTTTTCTTTCGTTAGCCAAAAATTTTTAAATTTTTGCCGAAACTTCAAATTTTAAGAGTAATTCCCTTAGATGCAGATAGATACAGACATCTAGTATTTTTCTGCAGGTAGGGACATATGTGCCAAATCATATTGGCGAATGGCAGCTTTGAAGCTTGGGTCTAGCAGTCAGTAGAAATTTTTAATTAATTATGTTGGTAGTTGTGAAAAAGGGGGGTCGGGCACATAAACGCGACGGCTGCACATGGCTGGAAGGCAGCTAAGATCTCAGTATCCAATATGTTTTTGACCACATCCATGCTCTATATCCTCGCCAAAAAGTACTACTAAAATCGAGTTGCCCCGACTTTGTCCGGTTGGCCTACTTTTCGGCGAAGTAAAGTGAACCGGTTTTAGTGAAGTGACACTAAAATGTCACCAAATGGCTACCACTGCGCTTTAATCGTTAATCGGTAAAGTTAATCGTTAATCGTCAACCTAATTAAAGTTATTATTAATTAATTAAAAATTACTAATAAAATGCCCATCGTAAGCCTAAGCTAATTAGCGAATCAACGAGCAGACACTTATATGAAAGCATGTAATCAGTGCAGGCTGGGACTCCCCCTCCCCCCGAAACTTTCGGGGGGGTCCCGAGTTAGCGACCCGAGCATATCAAGCATGTTTAGTACATAGTAGCGTAAGAGTTTCATACTCTTATTCTATTATGTACTCTTGCTAATACTAATAACTGATGCAATTACTAATAGTAGGTGCTAATTATTTACTACTACTGCCAATAGAAAACAGGCAACAGAAAACAACCCAGAGCAGAAGTAGTCTGCGCAAACTTCAACGTACTGTAAACTATCCCCGCATTCGATAGCTTCACCGTGGCAGTTTCCTTTGGACGAACTCCCAGAAAATCTCGGACAAAGTAAAAAATAATAGGTAGTATTTTTGATACAGCTAGATCAAATCTATTTGCTGGTGCCAGTAGGCAAGTGGTCCACGCAGCTCCAACTGAAATAACAATTATTTATTTAAACAAACATGACAATCTTCAATTGGGTGACTACGAGGGAAGGATTAGCGCACTTAGAAGAATGTTTGGAGCATTTTAAAATCCATGATTGTTCAGTCACAGGTCCCAAATGCCTCAAGTATGCAAATTAACTTTGCAAGAACTGCGACAGCACCTGAGTTTCAATCAAGCAAAGTCAAAGAAATAAAACGTTTGAAAAATGACAACGTGGACGAATTTGTTCGAATACGTAGTTGCAGGGGAGGTGGAGCACGGCTCGCAAGCCAATAACAGAGAGCCTGTCTGCGCTAGTGCTATCACACTCGACTCGTATAATTATGTACTCTTAGTTTTTCTATGCAATTAGCCCAGTAAATTCAACAAGCTGCTGTTATTTTGCACTACTGTTATTGTTAGGGCATAACGTCCTTTTTGGCTTTGTGTATTGTTTGTGTATATGTTTCAGTTTGTATTTTAGATTTTAGTTTACTTTAGAATTTTTGTTGCAACTTACCAATGTATAATTCACACAAGGCCAATGTTAAAGTTCATCCAGTTGAAAGGGCAGCTAGCGCCAAAAGTCGGCCTGGCAGTCGGTCTTCTGGACTGGAGTCAATTACAAATCATTTGTCTGCACGTGGATTTTTGAGTGTTCGCAGAATTCGGGATGGAGTAATCTTGTTGGGATTGTGTGTTCCAGTTGGGATTTTGATAATATTGTTCAGCAAAAATATTGCGCAGTATCAGGAAATAGTCAAAGTCCGGCAAAACTTAGAAACGACAGACAGTGTATCGACTGTGATAGCTGCCATGCAAAAGGAACGTGGAATGAGTTGCATTTATGCAGAATCTTCTGAGTAGGTTTTTTAACCTTTAGCCATAATAGCTTGTCAAGACTATTTACACAAACCATTCTACTGGCGGCGATCTGGATATATA
This sequence comes from Trissonchulus latispiculum, assembly GCA_030248195.1. Classification (NCBI taxonomy): domain Eukaryota; kingdom Metazoa; phylum Nematoda; class Enoplea; order Enoplida; family Ironidae; genus Trissonchulus; species Trissonchulus latispiculum. Next base: position 30,736 of record JASAND010024918.1, read on the forward strand.
TTTTCTGATACTAAGTATATAACCTTTTTGTGTTTTTATGTAGTGTTGTTTTGGACAAGAATTTGAACTGTTCTATTAAATCTAAGTTTTAAATTACATTTCTAGCCTCTGTCAAATTTATTGTATAAGCACTTCAAAATTAAAAGTATAGGTTAACTTGAGTATTAGACCACAACGTTGTGCCGATGCAAGATGCGGGTGCTGGCAAAAAGCACACGGTGACAGTGGAATGTCAGTAGTTCTAAGTTCGTGTACCATAGTGTAAAATCATCTACTCTCGAGTTACTTATATGTGGTTATGCAGAAACTTCAAGTCCCTATTCCCAATAAATACTCACCGTACGTCGCATTAGTAAACAAGCAAACGTGCACTGCATACGCAGTTTATGACATAAAGTATATAATCCGCTTGTTGCGACGGGTTGTCAGCTGTAACTTAAGTTTTATGCTAAAGCTTGTTTTAGCAACGACGACGATCTTACATTATCCAATATGTATGAAGCAAGATCAGGCACTGACGATGTTTTAGAAGTAATAGTTTCAAATCCAGATTTGCCAGAATATAAACTGGTCAAAGTAATCGGTGATGAAATTGTACCATACAGAAAAAGAATTTTCAATCGACAAGAAAATTGTGATTCGATTTTGGAGTAAGTCTTGTCATTTACGCAAATCATAGTGCGATTGTATTAAAGTTGAAGTAAGGAGTTAGCCTGGAAACCGTATTTTCTTCAATATTTTTTAAAAGTCTGATTTTAATTTTACATAAACGTGTTTCTGGAATTGACGAATGTATTTTTATCTACAAGCATTTTAGCTGGTTTACTGAAAGAAACGAAGGATTGATACGAGAGCTTTCTTCTGAAAGATCTGAATCGACTGAAGGAAAATTATGGTCAGGCTTGGCAGGTTACGATATGTTATTGGCTGCGCAAGACATGATCGGTATGACATTTATATTGTAGAATTTTGAGAGATTTACTTAAGCATTAACATTCTTAAACGTCTGAAATTGCTTCACAAAGTTAACATGCAACTGACATATCTGGCTAAGTTTGTGTTGCAATAGTAGTATAACCACGGCTATGATTTTACCTTTAATTTACATTTAGCCATTTCTATGCAATTAAATAGAGGATTTTTTACCCAAAACTGAACCTTTTGTTGTCTTATTTATTTTAATCTGTTGCAAATGTAGGTCTTACTGAGTGGGACTATATTTGGGGGGGTGGGGGGAGCTGGGGGAAGGGTTTTGAATTAGTGAGAATACTGTTCGTTATCTGTCGATTATATGCTTGGTATGGAACAGTGCATCAGAAGGAAGCAAATTCCTTACTGCTTCTGTTTAAGTTACGTCAGCTAAATTATTTATTATTAATTATTATTTAAAATTAGTTAGATAGCAATATGTTTCTCGTTGATTGCAGACTTTAGTAGAATTATAAGGACAATTTTAAGGCTTTGACCTTTCGAAAAGGATCTTTACTAGATAATATTACATTGTTCACTCATTCATATCGCTAGTTAGTAGAGTACACATTCTGACTGTCAAAATGACTGCTATAACATGAAAGCAAACTTGTATAGAGTTCGGCTGAATTAATTTATCAATATTTAAAAATTTTATCAATTACGTCTGCATATTAAGAGACTTATGGAGCCGGTCAGAAGCTGATGGATGTCGCCCTAGGCAGAGCACCTGCAGTTCAGCAAGCTTTTATTGATAAGATAACAAGAAATGGGCTCAGTGCTGCACTAGAACAACAATTTGACATAATAAGGAGAAATGATCCTAAAGAGCCAGATGTTGACCATGCCTTCGAATGGTTTGAAAACATGACGTCCTACATATCAGCATTAGAAGAGGCCAGGAAAGCACTGATAGATGGGTTGCAAATAATTGCCAATCAAAAACTATCGGATTCGGTGTTTAACTTTTTACTGACAAGCATTTGCGCCGTTTTTGCTCTATTTATCACCCCGTCACTCACAATCTATTATCTGCTGTCTAACAATAAGCTGATTAGTCGAATTGAAAAGACGGTAATAGCGCTGAGGGAAAAGTCCAAGGATTTGAACGAAGAACGACAGAAGACTGATACTTTGCTACATCAAATGATGCCAAAAAATGTGGTTAAAGCTCTGAAGACAAACGGTCAGGTGGCTCCGGAGACTTACGAATCTGTTACAATTTACTTCAGTGATGTGGTTGGCTTCACCGTGCTTTCATCGAAGAGTACACCACTTGAAGTAGGTGCTTGGAAATAGCTTAGAATCCTTGCTCTGGCTGCAAGAGGGAGAAGCCAAAAATTGGCCCACTTCAAAGCGTAATTTTTAACAGTGTTGTCTCTGGATAAACAATTATTGGTATTTGAACCATATTAAATTTTCAATAAAGCCAGACCAAGGCAACCAGAGCGTTCTAAAGTCAAAGAGTTATGTAGTTATCTCACCAGATAACTTTGATTTTGGTTTTTATCAATTTTTAAAGCGAATGATGTGGGGTTTGGGGTGTCACAAGTCACAACATAAGCCTAAAAGTAATATCTTTGTGCTTAGTTACAGTTTGAAACGGTCTACACGCACACACACACGCGCGCACACACACATATATATATATATATATATATATATATATATATATATATATATATATATATATATATATATATATATATATATATATATATATGTTAGTGATGTGGATCGGATCGGATCGGCAGCCAAAATCACCTACCGATCCGATCCGGCGAATGGTCGGCGATCCGATCCGATCCGATCCATCCCCGGATCGAGCCGATCCGATCCGATCCGACCATAATTTTAATTTTCAATTGTAGACACTTAAATTGCTATATTTTCCGATTTCCCATTATTTTGCAAAAGTCTTAATCAAACTTCGCATCTGAGTCTTATTGAATAATTCTGAAAGTCTGTATTGTAGCTGCAGAATGATGTGTAGTCACCTTTGAAAAATAACGATTTGTTTTGTTTTGTTAGTTTAATATCTAGTGAGCACTGCACAAAAGGCATTGAGAAGTGATAACTATACAAAGATAAGATGAAATTGAAGAAGCTAGGGTGTAAGAAAACAAAAAAATGTGCGTACAAACTTTGGTCATATTTATAAGCAAGCAATGCATATGTTTTAATATCGTTCGGAATTGGAGATGACATGGAAAATCCAGAATCCCGGGTTTTATTCACGGAAAACCTACATATTCTAAGGTTTGCTAAAATTTATGCACATTGAAGATTTAGTTTTCGTGATCAACTAGATTTGATTCAGGGGCATATTTTTGCACTTACAACCTTTTCAACCAAAGTGCACACAATTTTCGGAATTTTCGGTTTTTCAAAATTTCCGGAATTTAAATATTCTAATGCTCACGATATGGTTATCATTTAAAAGCTCTTGACAATCTGAAAACGTTTAATAATACATCATTTCCCAAAATGCACGCGATTCCCAAATTCACGAAAACAAGATTTTTTCAGATTTAAATGTTTTTTACAGTTATGAAACTAATGGTCTTGACTCGAAAGTTCTTGACCAGGTGAACACACTTTAAAATACAAATAGATCCTGTAAATGCGCCCTGTTCCCGGAACTCACAAAAACTTCCATTTATGATTAGTGAACTCGAGAAATTGAAACATTTTCAGGTATTGGTTCCAGCTCATAATTAGCTTTTAAATAATACCTTATCATCCAGATACAAGTGCAAAAATATGCACCTGGAATAGCTGTATTCGATCATAGATACAAATTTTTGAATGTTGTAAAATTTTGGAGAAATTAAAATTTTTAATAAATTAAATAAGTATTATTAAATATTAAATATTTTCCGTGGTTCAATCCCGATATGTAGGCTGTTCTTAATCTCCAATTCAGGGCGATTCTAAAAATATATATTGTTGGGGCTTGCTCTGAAGGCATGTTTGCAATAAACGACACCGAAGTTTTCTTTTACACACAATTTTGGTCTTACAATAACAATAGCATATACAAAAAGTACGTCAGGTGGATTTGTATACCTTCCACTATTGTGCAAACGCACTTGGGCAAAAAATTTTCCTTCCAATTTCAGACAACGTTCCTATTAGTTGACCTGAGCGCTTTTAATCATATCAGAATAAGTCATTATCAGTAGTCAGCGGTAATGACTTTAAAAAGCGGAGCAGACTGTCCAAAAATTAATCAGCAGCAAGTTTTAGAGAGCAATTCCATTTGACTCTTTTATATGTATACATTTAAAAAATTTATTTATTCAGAGAGAGAACATAAAACAAAAACACAACAGAAATTTCAGAATTTGAACAAAATTCAGGAAAAATTTTAAAAATTTCTTCGAGAAAATTTTGCAATTTTGTAAAAAATTGGTATAAATTTTCAAAATTTGCCTCATTTGCCGGATCGGCGATCCGGAAAAATAAAGCCGATCCGATCCGGCCGATCCGATCCGAAATTTTGTCGATCCGATCCGATCCGATCCGACCCCGGATCGGTCGATCCGATCCGATCCGCCGATCCGATCCACATCACTAATATATATATATATATATATATATATATATATATGTATGTATATACGCAATGTTTCAGGTTGTGGACTTACTCAACAGCCTATACTCAACGTTTGATAAAATACTAGACCAATATGACGTCTATAAGGTGGAAACAATTGGCGATGCTTACATGGTTGTCAGTGGATTACCTATCAGGTTGGAATATAATAACAAACAACTGAATGGAAATTATTTCTCTATCTAATGATGATTACCTTCGTTGAATTTTTTGTAAGGCCATGATTTACACCATATTATGGCTTCAACGTCTGCGTATCTGGTACTGAGCAAGCACCAAAACCCCATGTCCCTGGACCAAGAATTGAGATATTTTCCTGAAGTTGCCTTTAATTTTTTGTAGGAACGAAGGAAAACATCCAGCAGAAATAGCTACAGTTGTCTTGGATATACTACAGACAATGGACAAATTTTATATACCGCATATTCCAGAAGAGAGAATATTACTTCGCATTGGTTGCCATACTGGTATACTACAAATCTAAATTCATATGCATTCATTGAACATACTGAGCCCTTAGGTGGTATTTCAAATTTACATTAAATCAGCTATAATAAAAAGCGTGCTAATATATGAAAATAACGGTGGTGCTACCGGTACGAGCATGCTTTGGTACTGGGGAGAACTGAATACATTTTTAAAATATAAGATATATTATTGAAGCAAGATCTCTTCTGGCATGTTCAGAGGGAAGATGTTTGAAGAGTGCCGTTGTTCCTGTACGACTCATGTTCAAATGTACTGTTTAGTTTGTACTCATTGCTTTTTCAGCTGTCTCATACCTATCTGACTACTGTTTTAGGTGCCTGTGCAGCAGGAGTGGTGGGATTAAAAATGCCGAGATACTGTTTGTTTGGTGATACAGTGAACATTGCTTCACAAATGGAGGCTACTAGTGCAGGTAAACATCAAGCAAATTATCACTCAGCTTAAATTAGGTGGGTAAAATCATTTTAGCATGAATGCATTTATGATTTAGCTTGATTTTATTTAATTTTTAGATGTGTTCTTGAAGATGGTCTACAACATTAATTTTTATATTAAGTTTTCTAAGAGAAAACGAAAGGAACCTAAAACCGTAGCAGGTGCCAACGTAACTTCATTGTCCATAAACTGCTACCAAGTCGCTTTCATGCCATCGCAACCACTTGTAACAAAAGAACGACCACCGAACGCTAAACTTCTTTTAGTCATAGATCATAACTCAGCAATTTTTTACACTTTTCGATCTCTGCAAGTTGTGATGTACGAATTCCAAGTGTTTTACTAAGTCTGAATTGTTAATTTAACGAGTGAAGCGCTATTATGTTAGAACTATGGTGGTTTGCAAAAAAGTCGCACACCACCAAGCCACCCGAAAAAAATAGGATCTGCCGGAACTCAAATTTGAGGTCTCCTGCTTAACGCGGAGACTCTCTTGAGCCACAGGTGCTTCAGTGAAATGAGCTTTAACCGGAATATTCAAGAACTTTTTTAGTACTCACGGCAACCATCTTTCCGCTTCCTCTTCACCCTGACCCTGTATTATTTTCAGCAGGAAGATGTCAGATATCAGAGGAAACTAAATCAGCATTGGATGCATTTAGACGTTTTCAAGTCAGCATGCGAGGAGAGATTGAAGTTGCAGTATGACTTTATGTAGTGTCCTTGATCCATGTTAATTTAGCATATTTTGTTTAGTAAACTAAGCTTTAAGTTTAAAACGTTAGTGTTATTTCTTCAAAACGTCTTAGCTAAAATTGTTTCAGGGAAAAGGAAAAATGAGAACTTACTGGCTGCTTGGAAAGAAAGGATTTCCTTTCACGGTGAATTTGGAGAAGACGACTATGGACTATGAAAATGCTAAATACTGCAAATTGCTAATTGATCCACAAAATGAAGAATCTCTTGTCAAACAATCATAGTCAGCAAAATGAGAATTGTCTGAGAACAGTTGTAATAAATAGCTTTAACATATATTTCGGTAATGAAATCGTTACCATACATTAACATAGAGTCGGGTTCTCGTGAGGGCTTGTCCCCAAAAAATTTGGGGGGGGCTTGTACCTTGAACAAACATTTTCAGGGGGGCTTGTACCTAAAGAATAAATTTGTAAAATGTTTCGAAAAATTAACGATAATTTTATTAAAATTTGCAATTTTTTATCAAAATTTGCAGAACATTTTGCATTTTTGGAACAAATTTCGAAATTTTGCCCGATTTTCTCGAACAATTATACTTTTAGCGAAAAAAATTGCGGCGAGGCCGGATATTTTTGAAATTTTACTGTAAAAATTAATTTTTTCCGGTTATTTTTAGTTACCCCTTGGCCATTTTTTCGTTACCCCTTGTCCCGACGGCGATAGGGCTTGTACCTACCTTGTCTGGGTTGGGGGGCTTGAACCCCCCAGACCCTACCCCGCGGCAACCTATGTTCGTTACGGCCTACAGCCATTTAGCTAATCTCTTTGTACACGAGACTCTGAAAAATTTTGGGAGGGGCGATTAGGGTAGGGGTAGGCTTTATTTCTTGTTTAACTGTTAGCTCATTATTTGTTTGGATCACCCTTTCTGCAGTCCAACTTGCAATAATAAGCTAATGTTCCATACCCTAACATTCATCAAATTGGTCTCACTGGTTCCGGCATCAGACTCGGCCTGCAGGTACCCGAACCCGGAGCCAGCTTTGGGCGGCCTGGTTTAGTCGGTTAGTTTAGTCGTTTAGTTTGGTCAATCGGCAAGCCATTGTCATGAAGTCGCTTGTCCTCTCAAAATATATTTGTTCTTACATAACTAATTTTAGGAAATGCTTCTATATTGCTTTTAATTGTAATGAATTACTCTAGCGAAGGGCTTTAAGTTTACCAATGGTAATTATGGTAACGATCTGAAATTAACAGAACATTAGAAAGGGTTCAGGTTTAGCTTATTTAACTAATTTAATTTAATTAATTTAATTTAATTAATTTAATTTAATTTTTTATTTAATTTAACTCATTTAATTGTTTAACATTCTTAACGTTTTTTTAACATTTTTAGCTCATGATTTTTTAACTGTCGCCAAAAGGACCTGAAGCTCAAATTGAAGCTATTTTGAGAAGACTTGAAATGGGACTCGAAACTCTTAGGCAGCCGACTGAAGCTAAAATTGCATAGCGTAGAAAAAGTAAAACTCGGGCTGAAATAAACGGATTTCAGTTTTCCTCAAAACTTGATGATTGACGATGGGATTAGTTTTAAGCTCTGATTTTGTCAGTTTTGTGTAGAGAGTAGTTGTGACGCGGCGACCCGCGGGCTCGGGCCGGCCCGGATTTTTCGGCGACGGCCCGGCCCACAAGATTACAAATAGGCGGCCCGCTACCGGCCCGCGGGCCGGGACGGTTTATTAAACGATAAATGGCAATTTTTCAATAAATTTCGATGCAATTTCAAGCCTACAAGCAAAGTTTCATTTACTGATTTTCAATAGCTTTGTTTTAAGATGATTATTACACATAATGAAAGTTAGAATTGAGCTGTGCCGGTATCTGGGGGTTTAAGGTTGTTATTATGGTGGCTACTTTTTGGATATACCTAATCCTTTTTAAGTTACGTCAATGAGAAGGGTGAAGAAGCTTTTTATATGTGAATAGTTGTCGCAAAACAATTGGAATGAGAACATTGGGTTATATGTATAATTAGATTTTTTTTGCAAATGGCCCATCACTATTAGACACGCACTGCGGCCCGTAAGTGGTCCTCCCCGCAGACCGCAGTCAAGAGGCGGAGCGAAGAAGATCACGGACAGAAAACGTGATCCCCGAGCAAGCTACCGTACGGTTATTTCAGTCACTCCCAAGGCAACTACATTCGTTTTTCCGAATGCAGCTGCCCCCCGCATGGCAATAGCAACTAGGTAGGCTGAAAAACTAAACTGAATGCCCGCTCGAAAGGCAAAAGGGGAAAAAGTGTGGCTGCAGAAATGAAGTCGGTGGGATAGCGAGCGAGCACTAAGACAGGATAGTAGGAAACATACGGTCTGTTAGGAGGGTGTCCCTATCGGTGGATAGAGGTGCCGGGTGAGGTTTGATGGTATTGGTGTAATGGGGTATCGTTCGCTGTTCGTTTTATCCTCGAACTAAAATTAAAACCAACAACTCGACGATAACAAAACTAGCTTTCATTTCAAATAAGTTCTGAAGCATTTCATGCGGGTGAGGAGGGGTAAATTCCAAATTCTGTTTCCCATTGGACAGAACCTGCGTCAATTCAAACAATATCCGTAGGAAGAGGGAGCCAATCATTCCCCCTCGTCTAATTTTCACTCAAGTATGGAATTTTATCTTTCACATTGACCGTAAAAACTACTTCAAAATGAAGTCTATAAAGAAAATCCAATACAGTCACCATACAGTATCACTTCCA